>JAUBNQ010060927.1:0-16999 GCA_032353495.1 Ctenopoma kingsleyae | reverse complement strand
CCGCGTGACCCAAAACAAACTACGCTGGACATCGATGGCGGTTGTTCCCACAAGTTTCCATCTGCTTCACCAAGGTCGCAGAAAATTACAGAGTCCATTGCCTACTTTATTTGTCAGGATTTGAGACCGTATTCAGTGGTGGAAAACCCCGGCTTTAGGCGCATGGTGAACGTGATGGAGCCCCGTTATCCTATTCCAACCCGCGAACACCTCACCAAGGTTTGCACTGTTTCAATAAATGGAACTAATTTTCTCAACACATCTTTGATTAATTTTGTCCAGCATTTATTTTGCAAGCTGTCTGATGTTTTTTGAGTTTATTTCAATTAATTCAATTCAAGTAAATGAAACACTCACAAGATGTCACCAAAATCACTCTGTCTCTTTTAAATCTATCAGAAAATGATGTAAGCGTATCGAATCGTATCGAATTATATCGAATTATATCGAATTATATCGAATCGTATCGTTGGCTAAATATCGTGATATATATCGTATCGTGAGTGGAATATCGTGTATCGTATCGTATCGTGAGATTAGTGTATCGCTACAGCCCTAGTGAAAACTGCCCAGCGCATCACAGGGACTCCACTTCTATCCATTGAGGACATCCAGAGGAAGCACTGTCTGCGTCGAGCACGCAGTATTCTTAAGGACTCCTCCCACCCTTCCCACAGCTTTTTTCCCAGAGCTGTCTCCTTGATGAACTCCTTTGCCCCCCCCATACACACCTGATAACCTCTGTACTATTTAATTTTGCACATTTTTGCACATAATCATTGCACTACATTGTACATATCCACCTGTAAATATATATATCCATTGCACATACACATTGTAAAACTCTGATTATACATTTTTATATACATATGTTCATATCTATTGCATACTTATGATCACTGTAGCATCCGCAAAATTGTTCATCTACTTCCTATTTCTGATTATAGTTAATACAATCCAATCAGTCTCTTCCTGTACATATCACCTTACGTATACTCATAACTTATAACTCATAACTTATAACCTTTACCTTTATCCTGCACTTGCTGCTTATTGCACTTCTGGTTAGACCTAAACTGCATTTCATTGCCCTGTACTTGTACATGTGTAATGACAAATGAAGTTGAATCTAATCTAAAATTGTCCAGGCCTGGTGACACTACAGTTTGTTTCCTGCTCTTACATGAGTTTCTTGATTCAGTTTCCTCTTGGCTCCCTGCTGTGACTCCAGAAGCTGCTGAACATATCAATACGTTTGGCAACAAAGAGATTTCTAATAGTATTTGACTGACTTCTCCACTGCTTCGCATTCTTACACCACTGGGCCTGAAGATAAGTCTCCAGCAGTGTGCTGGTTCTCTCCTCTTCTCTTCCTCTTTCTTTCTCTTCTCTCTTTTTCCAGTCTCTCTCTTATTTTTCTCTACACCTTCAAACCATTATTCAGTAACACAATCAATGTGCTCGAGCCATGACTGACAGACAATCATCAGAACCAGAGATAGAGACGTAATATAAGAAGGGAAACAGAAATTTTATATGAAGGTTCACTAAGCAACTGAAAGTCCTGTTCTTTCTTTACAAAACTTGTTTTGTCTCAATCTGCTGGTGTTGCAGTGCTGCTCTCCTTCACACTTGGGCTCTAAGGTATAGAAGAGTAAAACGTATTTTAGTGTGTGAACATGAAATGTGATTTGATCACACTGGTGAGTGACTGAGTTCAGTTGAGCCATATATAGCCAGTAGATGCAAATGAGGATGTGTGCATATGTGTGTGCACACCCTGGTTAACTGGTATACTCGACTCTGTTTTTTGCACACCCAGGACAAACTGAACTTAGTGCAACTTAGAATACTGACAAGCACAGGATTATCTTAAGAAAGAATTGCAGATATGTACATTTTCATTTGGTGATAATGGAAAGCTACAGAAATGGCAGATTCAGATGAATCTGGCCCACCCTGAACCTGGTTCTACTGGAGGTTTCTTCTGTTAAAGGGAGTTTTTTCTCTCCACTGTTGCCTATTGCTGCTCTTTGTTGGGTTTTCTATATAATTTATAGTTGTATTGTTATATTCATAATATATATTATATTGTTATTTAAGTACTTCAAGATGACTTTTGCTGTAATTTGGCACTATATAAATAAAGTTAATTGAATTGAATTAGCATAGTATGTGGCTATAATGAGTAAATGGCAAAGACGGCAAATGGCAGAGGTCTTTTCTCACACTTGTATCTGTGTGTTTGTGTACTTGTAATGTAAATCTTGTATACACAGTTTTTAACAATGGGAGGCCATGAGGACATTTTGGCCAGTACTTGCATTCTTCTGCTTTTTGAGTTGAAGTAAGTAGTGGATAATGGTTCTCACTCTGTGTGTGTGTGTGTGTGTGTGTGTGTGTGTGTGTGTGTGTGTGCGTGTGTGCGTGCGTGTGTGCACATGTGTGGCCTCACCTACTATCCCCATTGCTGCATATGAGAAGATGACAAGGATGAAGATCATACAACATAAGACATCAGTGCAGCTTCTACAGAGACAGAAAAGAAACAAGTTGAAAACAGCAGCAATAGTAAGTCTGGATGCATAATTATTATTCTGTCTGTACACATTTGTGTATAGACACAAGTCTGATTCAGGATGACATTCACCATGAGAAAAACAATGTAGTTTTTTTTAAGAGAAGTGGTTGTGATGAGAAAATGTGAAAGGTAATATATTTCCTGCACTGCTGTAAAGAACGCAGTTCTTCAGTCTTTAATTGCTTCAGCCTCTGGCACTGGTGAGGGCAAGATGAAGAAATACAGAAAAAGACAAATGAGAGGAAAAGAGAGAGATTTGAGTTTAATGAAGAAGAAGAGAAGTTATTACTCTTCATAAGAAAAGAATAAGATTCATTAAATTAAAGGCAAGATCAAAATTATACGTGTTTGTGAAAATGCATGTGTGACTTGCTACCACACTGCATTTGTTCTGTGGCAATTACAGTAATTATTGAGAACTGAAGTTCTGAAGTCAGATTTTAGTTAGTGTGGGAAAAAATTGTTTAATTCCACTACAGATTAATTAAACCAGATATTAACTTAAGTAAAACCACCTAAAATCTTCTATAATGATATTAAGTTAAATAACATTTTCATTTTGGATTTTAGTTTTCTAAAATGGAAAAAGATATAATGGCTATAATTCCTAAATGATCCATCTTATGTGAATGGAAACATTTAAAATTCAATCTGCAAGCACACAGAGTCAAAAATAAATAATTAAATAAAGTACATTTTTACATGTGATTTACATATGATACATGACGACCCAGCCCTCCCTATTGGATATCTGATGCTTTCAGTAATTCCTATAATTATTACACATGACATAATACATAGTATTTTGATTGTTTAAGTTCCTGTTTCTGTTTAGATGTGTAAGTGTAATATGTTCCTGTTACTTTTCTTGATGTGTTTAGATTTTTGTTCTCCTGTATTATTATTGTATTGTATGTTATTATTTTCTATATATTATGTATTGTTCTGTAACTGTGACTCTGAACCTGTCAAAGAAAAATTAAAAAATACATTTTATATATTTTTTTAATATATTTTTTAAAACTTTTTATTTTTTTATTTTAAAAATATTGCCCTACTTGTTAAAAAATGAATTAACTATGATTAACCAAATTTTTTGGAAAGCTGAGTTCAATTTCACTTTCCACACTCAGACATGATTACAGTCAGATCTGTTTATTCAAGAAATCGCTTTTAAAACAAGATTCATGATGGGAGTCAAAACAGTGCAAAAGCCACTGCTAACCAAAAAGAACACACAGATTCATGTCACATTTGCCAAATATCATCTTGATTATTCTCAAGGCTTTTGGGCAAATATTCTGGGGACTGATGAGACAAAAGTCGAACTTTTTGGAAGGTGTGCGTCCCTTTACATGTGGCATAAATACCAACAGTGAAACGTGGTGGTTGTAGTGTGAAGGTCTGGGGAAGCTTTGCAGCTTCAGGATCTGGATGACTTCACATAATTGATGGAACAATGAAATCTGCACTCTACCAGAAAATCCTGAAGGAGAATGTCCGGCCAAGAGTTCATTAAGTGAAAGCACACTTGGGTTCTGCAGCAGGACAATGACTCAAAACACACCACCAGGGCCACCTCTCAATAACTTAAAAAAATAAAAATAAAAATTACGGTTTTGGAGTGTCCTAGTCAAGATCCAGACTTAAATCTGATTGAAATGCTGCTGAAATGCAGTGGCTAAATTAAAACAATTTTGCATACAGAATGGAGAATTCTTCCACAGCGATGTGAAAGAGTTATCACAGACGCATGACTGAAGTTATTGATGCCAAGGGGGCACAACCAGTTATTAGAGTTAGTGGACCATTACTTTTTCACTAAATTTAATCTGTGTGAAGTGAATGTTTAGCTAGTTCAGTGAGAAAAATTGAGTTTGCTGTTTTATATACGTATATACCTTTTGCTTTGTAATGCAAAGAAGGAGATGGATTAAGTTACCTTTTGCGGACGGGACCTCTGAAGGAAGAATCAAACTTGTGTGGTTCTCCTGGGGAAAATAACAAATTAAATATTTAACAGATTTAGACGAACCCTCACCAAAATCAATAGAGGACGAATAGAAAAGAGGAAAGTGCGAGCAGAGCAGAAGAGTGGAGGACAGTAGCTACAGTAGGCTAATGCTGTACTATGTAAGCTGATGTACTTGTAAACAAGACCTCTAAATTGGTAAATTCCCATTCTTCTATCTATTTCTGTTCTTACACTCAGTGGTCAGCCCTGTCTCCTAAAAATTACGTTCGTATACAACTAAACTGCATTCCAGATTATATTTTTGTAGAGAACGTAATTGCGACACGATTATGTTTTCTGTTAACATAATGATCATATGTTCACGGGTAACGTATTTTTGTCCAGCAAAATATCCGACATAGTCTTTTATGGTCGGCATCAGGCATCACAGCAGTGGGTTAGTGTCAGAGAAAGACGGGGCTGGTTATTCGATAAAATTGTCATTTAATACAGTCTTCACAAATATAACGTCTGCATTAAAAATGACACCAAAACACGATCTTTTTTCTAACCCTAACCTCAGTAATTTTCTTGCCTAAACCCAAGTGGGGACTTTGGTGTCGAACTTGGGTCTCTGGCATGTCGACCCTGCACGGTGAATACCCTCCATCCTCCCCAACCACCTCCTTGCAAATCACTTTGCATTAATAAATGTAGCGCATCATTCATTCATTCAAAAAATAAGTTTCTGTACAACGTGATAATTACGTTCTACAAAAACGTAATCGGGTCGCAAATACGTTCTGTAGAAAAACATAATCGGGAATGGTGTTTAGTTGTATATGAACATATTTTTTCGGAGACAGGGTTGCAGTGGTTCACTGCTGCCATCTTGACAGTCCTTTAACTTGTTACATGTTGTATGTTTGTCTTGTTATTTCACAGATTACTTTCAACTATTAATTACATCTGCTAGATAAATCAATAAATTCCACTTAGACTCAGTAACATGTGTTTTGTTGTATCAAGACATGAGATCCCTGGTATTTGCAGAGAACAAACTACTTTGATTGAGACTGATTGATTGATTGGTTCGTGGTTTAATTTCATTTTGAATAATCCCAGGGAGAGTGGTCGCCCCTCTCTCTCCTTTATGGGATACATTGCGACCTGGTGCACCTTCAATTAACAAGTGCAAATTTAAATATTAATGTCATGCTGCATAATGAAAAGAAAACTCTTCAATGCTGCAAATAACTTACACTTATTACAAATATCATTATCACTAAAGGAGGCAGGAGAAGTTAATATAACACTCACTGAGAAGGTCAGAGCAGGAAAAGCAGAGGAAGACAAAGAAGCCATGATTAAAAGATGAGCTTAATGCTAAGCTAGTGGACATAAGAAAAGATAATTAAGGAATTAGTAGGACATTTTATAAGCAGGTGCTTCAGTAAAGGTTAAGCTGTTTTTGTTCGTCTCATACGAAAATGACAATGAAGTATCCTTGAATCCTTGAAATAAAACAAGCAGCGAAACAAGTCATCATTGCTAACAGGCAGTGACACAATACACCCACTGTAGGAGGAGCAGTAAAACCAAGTGAAAGCCCCCTTGGACAGATGATGATGTCATCCATCATGGTCACAGACAAAGAACCCAATAATAATATACAATAATTCATCCTCTGTCCCGTTCTCAGTACTTAACTGTTCTTATGTGTTTTAGAGCTCAAGTCACTCGCCAGTTGAGAGATTAAGGCAGACCACCAATTCTCCTCACCAATAGACCCCAGCTCACCCCATTTTCCCTTCACATTATTCTTTATCCACCCTTTGTCCAACCACTCACCCATTCTCCTCCTTCCAGCTCCCCACTCTCCCAGAAATGTCGGATCTTATCCATAAGTCTGAGCCTTCCACCTGTCAGCTGGACACCCTTCCCACAGTTCTGGTTAAAGCCTGTCTCCCTTCTTTGGCCTCCATCATCTCTGCCGTAATCCACTCCTCTCTCACCAATGGAACTGTTCCACCATCCTTCAAAACTGCTGCAGTAACCCCAATACTGAAAAAACACATGCTAATCCTAATAACCTCAGTAACTTTTGTCCTATTTCCAACCTACCCTTCATCTCCAAAATTGTATCCTCTCAACTTCATTCCCACCTATCACACAACAACCTGTATGAACAGTTCCAGTCTGGTTTCCGCATACGTCATAGCACAGAAACGGCACTAAACAAAATTACTAACGACCTCCTCCTGGCAGCTGATTCTGGTTTGATCTCTATTCTCATTCTCCTTGACCTGAGCGCTGCCTTTGACACCATCTGTCATACCACTCTCCTCAACAGATTATCTTCCATTGGCATCACCCACACTCCACTTGACTGGTTTACATCTTATCTCTCAGGATGCAATCAGTTTATTCAGTTCATCAAACTTTCACTTCCCAACCTACTGCTGTCACTTCAGGTGTGCCACAGGGTTTTGTCCTGGGGCCCCTCCTCTTCATCATTTACCTCCTTCCTCTTGGCAATATCTTCTAGAAACATAAAATCAACTTCCACTGCTATGCGGATGACACCCAGCTCTACCTTACTTGCAAACCCACTTTCACTCTCCCACTCCCCTTGCTCAATATCTGTTTAGCTGAAATTAGATCCTGGTTCTCCTCAAATTTTCTTAAACTTAACAGTGACAAAACTGAGGTTCTCCTCATTGGTACAAAATCATCACTATCCAAAACCGACAATTTTTCATTTGTTATCGACAACTCCTCTGATTCCCCCTCCCCACAGGTTAAGAGTCTGGGTGTCACCCTCGACAGTACTCTTTCCATCCTCACATCAATAACATCACCCAGTCTGCATACTTCCACCTACAAATCATAAACCGTCTGCGCCGCTCCCTAACCCCCCACACCACTGCCATCCTTGTTTACAGCATTGTCACTTCTTGTCTACTGTAGACTACTGTAATTCTCTTCTCTTCGGTCTCTCTCATAAATCCCTCCACAAGCTTCAACTGGTCCAGAACTCAGCTGCCCGTAACACCACCAGAACCCCCTCCACTCACCACATCACTCCCGTCTTGCAGCAGCTTCATTGGCTTCCGGTTAAGTTCCGCATCATATTCACAATTCTGCTGTTAACATTCAAGGCCATCCACAATCTCGCTCCTCCATATCTGTATGACCTCCTCATGTCGCCACTCCTTCCTGCACCCTTAGATCCTCCTCCTCCATTCGCCTGACTGTTCCCTCCGCACGTCTTGCCACCATCAGCTTTGGAACTCATTACCAGCTGTGGAACTCATTACCATCCGACCTCAGAAATATTGACTCACTCCCACTCTTCAAATCCAAACTGAAAACGCACCTTTAAGACTGTGTTTTCTCCTTGATTACATCTGACTTTTCATTTACTTATTTATGCATGTTTATGCTTTTCCCTCCATTTCTTGTTTTTTTTCTCTGTTGTTCATTGTAGTGTCCTTGAGTGTCAAGAAATGCGCCTTTAAATTAAATGTATTATTATTATTATAAAACTTGTTCAAATATCCCTATGTGTGATTAGCAGATATAGACCAATTTCAAATCTTTCTTTCAATAACAAAACACTGGAAACAGCTGGGTATACACAATTCAAGAATTATCTTTCTTAAAATGTGTATGATTTATAATAATCATAGCACAGAACCAGCCCTTATTAAAGTAATCAATGACCATAGAATGCGGCATGGTGGTGTAGTGGTTATCACCTCACTGCTACAAGCACCTGGGTTCGATCCTCGGGCCGGCTGGGTGCCCTTCTGTATGAGTTTGCATGTTCTTCCCGTATCTGCGTGGGTTCTCTCTGGGTAGTCTGGCTTCCTCCCACCATCCAAAGACATGCATGTTACGTTAACTGGGGACTCTAAATTGTCCGTAGGTGTGAATGTGAGCATGCATGGTTGTTTTGTCTCTAAATTTCAGCCCTGCACTAGAATGGCAACTTGTCCAGCACGTACCCTGCCTCTCGCCCAGTGGCAGCTAGGATAAGCTCCAGCACTCCCGTAACCCTTACAAGGACAAGCGGTTAAGAAAATGGATGGATGGAGGACCTTAGATTTAATACTGATTCAAATAAACTCTCCATTTATTTATGCATGACCTTACTGCTACGTTTGTCAATGATCCCAACATTTTGATTAACAGACTTCAGGACTCAGCTCTAAATCGGTTTATGTCTGTTTATTCTGTACATGCTTTTGCTTGGCAGAATTTTTAGGAATTACAGTACTTTCTATCTCCAGCCTACTCTAATGCTCCTTTTGTTACACTACCAAGACAGACTATATCAAGGCTACAGGTCATTCAGAATACAACAACAAGAGTCTATTTCACCAATCCTTAAATCACTTCACTGGCTCAGTGACTATAGTACAACCAAACCTCTCAGGTCACCTGGCAGTCATCTTTGACTACAGTACCAGTCAAAAATTTGGAGTCACATAGAAATAGAAAAAAACAATACAGTGAATGTCTTCAGCTGTTACCCTTATTGCAAACGGTTTTCTAATGATCAGTGATTGTTTTAAATTAATAAACTTGCCTTAGCAGGCAATTGTACTAATGTTTGCTGATGATAGGCCCTTATGTATGTTCATGTAAATATTCTGTAACACTTTATAATAACTTTCAGTAGTAATGCCTTTATAAACCATTAGGTAATAATGAACTGATCATGAACAAAACATTTATAAATGTTTGTAAGTGGTTAAGAAATGTTATGTTAACATGTTACAAATGCCTTTATAAGCCATTGGGTAATAATGAACTAATCATGAACAAAACATTTATAAATGTTTGTAAGTGATAAGGAAATGTTATGTTAACATGCTACAAATACCATCTAAGACATTTGTAAACACTATAGTTAACTGTCTAACCTGTGTAAAATCATTAATAAATCTTTACTTAATGATAAACAAATAATCTGTCCATGCTGCATTAATAACTTGTAGTTACTGATTTATTTTCATGTTAATATTTGTTTACATTTATAGTCACCTAGTAATAATAGTAATAATACAGCTTTTCCAGCAGTGGCGGCTGGTGAAATTATTTTGGGGGGGCATCCATTTTCAGACGCGCTCTAACCACATATCAATAGTATAAACCAAAGCACCATTATCATGCATCACACTGCTTTAAAATATTAAATTAATGTGAAAATACACTGTGTTTTCAGTCATTTACTATTTACTACAAGTACATTTCACCTGTCTCACCTTCAACTGAGAACATGCAGTCAAGCAATTCACTGCATAGTAAAACTATAAGACGCTAATCTTCAGCAGCATTAATGTAATGACAACATAATGTACCTCATTGGCTACATTCAAAACACAGCAACGTAACTTAAACATAATCCTCTGTTGAACACAAAGCTCTGTCTCGCATGAAGCATGCAGTGTCGCTGACAATGAGACAGTGACTTAATGGTAACAGACGAACTTTGGTTCTGCTATCAAACTACACATCTGACAGCAGTTTCACTAATCATTGTAAGACACGTAGCAGTTAGCATTTTTCATGTAGCTGCTAGTCTGTTCATGTTTTCTCACTTTATCAGGAAAATGTATTAAATCCGTATTATCTATCTGAATCGAGACTCGTTCTTTTCCGAACAGCTAACAGAGGAGGCAGGAAAAACAAACCAATCTTTTCCTGTGGGGTTCTTCTGTGAAACAGTTCAGTATTTAGCTTCTGAATTAGCTTTCACCATGACAAAAAAACTGCTCCTCCAACTGACTGTAAACAAACACAAGCGTCGTGGTGAGTTTCCAGTTGAATTTCCTGGTCTGAAGCTGTAATGTTGGTCTTGTGGGTGGCAAAATTTTGTGCCCCAAGGTTCTCCTATACTTTGTATTGGAGGAGGTTCCAGTGCACATGCACTAGTAATAGCATAGGTTTATGGTAAAGATTTTTGCGCCCCAAAGGAACAGGAAATACATCACACAACCATTCAGTCGCAGCAAACGAGAGAGAGAACATTTTTAAACTACACTTGAATGCAGATTATACACAGTACTCACGGTGTATAATATATAGATTGTTTATTTAGATTTTAATTTTTTTCTAAAATAATTTTATGTGATTCCTATCTTCTTCTTCTTCATGTGAAACTGGTGGGGTGGCACCCCAGCACCCTCTATTGACGGGCTGCCACTGTTTTCCAGGTGTTACAGTGAACACAGGTGAGTGTTTGTTGGTCAGGCGTTGTGTACTTACCACTGTACCAGCAGCTTCTACTGGATGTCTAATGTGTAGAGTGATGTACAAAGGAGATGGTGGAATAATGTCTGACCCAGCAGTAAGGGTCCGCTCATGCTGTTGAGAAGAAGAGGTTGGCAACTCAACATGGGTCAAAAATAGCTGTCTTGCTGTGTTCATCTCATGTAAATATGTTACAAATCATTTGTAGATCTTCTTTACCTTAACAAATGGTCTGTGAACATATACAAGACACTTACAAACCTTTTTGCATCCCCCTAATCTAAAGTGTAAACTGTTTATGATGTAAAAACATAATTTTCACTGATTGTTATCTCCTACAAAAGAACCAGTTTATTTATTAGTCGTGCAAACTAAATGAATTTGTGTAGTGTAATGTGTGTAGTGTATGACTTTAAAACATGTCCTAAGACTATGTCTAACAATTCAGAATAATTAAAACAGTGTACAACAGTGTTGCAAACTACAGCATTCACTTTTTCCTAATATGAGTTATAACCATTAGTTTCTCTTGCAACCAGCACTTCTAGCTTACATACCAAACCTCACGTGTCCCAGACAGTGTATGTCCACTCTCGCCAGAAACATTCAAATTACATCAGAAAGTGTGCTTTTAGACCTCATCTTCAGCCAATCAGATTCAAGCAACGTGGTAAATGACCTGCGTATCCCTGACGATGACCCTGACACGGGGCTAGTCAGGAAAAAAACAGTGAGAGCAGGAACCTGTACTGCCAGCTGCCCCACTCGTTTCAGAAAAAGCCTTATACAGGATACTACAGTAGAATGGGAGGAAGAGCCTTTAGCTATCAAGCTCCTCTCCTGTGGAACCAGCTCCCAGTTAAAATCTTTTTCTCTCAAGGTCCTAAACCTTGCTATGTAAAGTGCCTTGAGATGACATTTGTTATAATTTGGCGCTATACAAATAAAGATTAATTGAATTGAATTGAAAATTGAATCATGAGGTTTTAATTTGTCTGTAGCCAAACCCGTTTTTCTGTTGTGCATGTGGTCTCCCACAGCACTATAAGAGATTAATTTTACTTTTAAAAAAATTCAGCTCGTTTACGTTTGTAGTGACATTTAACCTCACTGTATTATACGAACTGAACATCTTTACATTACTTTTTTGTGCAAAGTCATTTATAATAAATGTTTTCCTGAGTGTGTTAAGATTTTGTGTTGTGTTTGTTATGGTCGTTAACTGGGGGTGAGAAACTGGGTGCATATATTTCTAAATGTTTTGGAGAAATGTTTCTTTCGCTTTACAGTAACTTAAAAGTAGAGTTATACATTTATATATTTATTTACAAGTGTATGATTTTTATAACCTCAGCAAAAGGAGAGCCGTGCCTTCGCCCTTCCTTAATAAAATAACTATCTAATAATGATATAGATCCCCCAGTGTGGTAAATTCAGATGCCTGTGTTAAAGGGCCTTATCTCAAAGCTAGTTGTAAGGTTTTAGTTAATTTTATAATTAAGTTGTTTTTCTTTCCGTAAATCCACAGCAAGTTCTGAACATACAAGAAGATCTTATGTGAGTCCAGGAGAGGGAAGAACTTGAGATCTTCCTACAAAGCTTACTGTTTTTAGATTGTTTCACAGCTTAATGTCATTCACTATTGGCATTTGGCTTACACTTTAGATTAGGAGGATGCAAAAAGCTTTGTAAATGTCTTGTATATACTTACAGATAGTTTGTTAAAGCAAAAAAGATCTACAAATGATTTGTGACATAATAACATGGGGTAAACAGTCTACACTTTAGATTAGGGGGATGAAAAAAGGTTTGTAAGTGTCTTGTATCACCAAAAAACAGACAGGATGAGCTTACAGGACACCGTGGATTCAAGCCACACGTTAAACATCAAAACGACCATCTTGGTCATGACATGTTGTCGGTTGTGATTAGATGGCATTTCGAGTTACCATGGCAACGCAAATCGGCAAAAAACACACAGTATGAGCTCACAGGATAGACTGGGTATTCTTATCAGACATATACATCAAAACAACTCGGTTTGGTAAATCCTGCTTTCTGATTGGCGAGATGGGCGGCGGCGCAAGGTGGCAGGCACCTTCAAAGTTTCTCCAGGAACTTTCTAGTTTTTCTTTTTATTATTCCACCCTTTTTTGGATTGCTAACTAGTCCTAGATGCTTTGTCGTAGAAAGTTCGTTCAAACTTCTAAACATGCGTTTTCTTTAGGAATGGTGTGCTATTACTTTTCATCATATCATCTTTTATACTTTTCATCTTATTTGTTTTTCTTTTTTTTTAAATGGTTTTCTATGAGAGTCATCGTTCAACTTTTCCTCATCTTTCCTCTTTTCATCATCATCGTATGTCGTAATACTTTATCGTAGAAACGTCATTTCAACTTTAAACAAGTCTAGAAACTTTCAACTTTCTATCTTTAAGTAAGCGTCTTTGTATCTTTTATACTTCTTGAGTTTGAGCAGTTTACGTTTTGGGTGATTTTTGATCAGTTTTCAACTTCTCCATTAATGTGTATTGCAGAATGTTGGTGCAGCTAGAGTGCGTGATGTCACTCCCACTCTAAGCTCTGTCCTTTAACTTTTATGAACTTTTTTTTGCTTCTTTTTGTCTCCTCTTCAGTCAACTTTCATCTTTCATAAACAAATTCTACATAGAAAGGTACATTCTACAGGGCAACTTGTCTTGGTTCCAAAAATATGCTTCTTATAATGACAGGACTTACGGTGTTTGCATGGCGTAGTCAAGAGTCGACAGCTCATGGTCTAAGCTGCGCATTCACTTCCATGTTAAAATTTCTCTCCTAAGTCAGAATCAGAATCAGAATAGCCTTTATTGTCATTGTACAGGGTACAACGAAATTGGAGTGCCACTCCCTTGGTGCAGAATACAATAATAATATAACATAAAATAAGTTTTAAAAAAAACTGTACAACCAAACAGTAGTATGTTTACAGAAAAAGCAGCATAAATATAATAACAGTGTGTGGTTTTAGTGCAGGAACGGATTCAAATTGCACATGTAATTATTAATTGCACGTGATCAGAGTAGGTGTTCTTTGGATATTTTTGTGTTTATTTACTACGGTAATAGCTTTGGGAAAGAAGCTATCCCTGACTCTTTTTGTCCTGGTTTTATGTGACCTGTACCGTCGGCCTGACGGTAGAAGTACAAACAGATGATTACTGGGATGAGTGTGGTCCTTGATGATATTGCCAGCTCTGCTGAGGTACCGAGAGTTGGCAATGACCTCCAGGCTGGGCAGAGGGCAGCCAGTGATCTTCTGGGCTGTGTTGATGAGCCTCTGCAGTACTTTCTTGTCAGCAGCTGAGCACCCTGCATACCATGTTGTTATGCCGTACGCTAGGATGCTCTCTATGGTGGCTCTGTAGAATGTCACCAGCAGCCTCTCCTCCAGGTTGTTCCTCCTAAGCACTCTCAGAAAGATGCTGCTGGGCCTTTATTGCCACCGAGATCATCAGAGATCTGTACTCTCAAAAACCTTATGGAGTCTACCCTCTCCACACAATTCCTGTATATGTAGAGTGGGGCTGGGACTGCTCTGCCCTTCCTGAAGTCTAAGATAAGCTCTTTGGTTTTTGTGGTGTTCAGTTGGAGGTTATTAACTGAACACCACTCAGTCAGTCTGTTGACCTCATCTTTGTAGTCTGACTCATCCCCCCTTGAGATGAGTCCAACCACGGTGGTGTCATCCACGAACTTTATGATGGTGTTTGACAGATGGGTCGGGGAGCATGTGTAGAGTGTGAACAAGAGGGGACTCAAAACACATCCTTGTGGAGACCTGGTGCTGAGTGTGATGGTGCTGGACAGGTGGGGGCAGAGTCTGACAGACTGTGGTCTATTTGTCAGGAAGTCCTTTATCCAGAGGCAGATAAGGGTGGAGAGTCCCAGATAAGATGGTTATCTGGACCAGGATCTCCGGGATGATATGATTAAATGCTGAGCTGAAGTCCAGGAAGAGCATTCTAACATAACTTCCTTGGTGCTCCAGGTGACTGGAGCGTCCTCGGTGGATCGGTTTGCCCTGTAGGCAAAATGGTGGGGGTCCAGAGTGGGCGGCAGACCGGCCCTGATGTGCTGACAGACCAAGTCTCCTTCGAATCAGAGATGACCTGGATTTGTAACTGCTAACTAATTGCTACTATACCCTAATTTCTTTGAATTACACCACAAACAGATAGCAGTGAGTTTGTTTAAGTGTTGGCCTGCTGTGAGTCCTGGAATTCTTCCAATATGACCAATCGTTTTTGCCTTATTAAGGATTTAGTGGAGCTATTCCTCCCTCTATTTTGTAGACACATTAATGAGCTGCAGCTGCGTCTGTGTTTACTACACCCTGTGTCTGTGTAACCATTACCATGGCAACCTACCTCACTCAGTGCTTGTGTATGGAAATAGTATGGAAATTGACATGACGGTTACATTTCTGTCTCTCTGCGTGCAACACAGTTCGATACAGAGACACTTGCGCTTGCACAGAGAGACAGAGAGCCTCAAGTAGGCTTCTAAATGATCTTCATCGTGGTGGAACTGTGTTTGGACTTAATAATCTTCATGTGTGAAAATGCTGAGTATCATAAATAAGTAGAGCTGAATGCTGTAGTGAAGCGATCGACTTCAGCTGATTGTCAGCAGATTTCAGCCTGTGGCGTCACATCTCATCCTCAGCTGCAGACGAGTTCAGGTGAAACAATGTGGCTAATTTTGATGAGTAAATCGAGCTCAACGTTTCACTTAGTTTGCTGTAGTTTTGCAGTATCTTGCGCGTACATAGTGAGCCGTATGTTAGAGGAATTTTCAGACTGGCCACCCTCTACATCAGTCAACATACGTCTGATATTTTTTGAACAGCACGCAATGAAATAGAAAGTTTTGTTTGCTCAATATATATACAGTATATGTATATAATATATATACAGCTTAAATATGATGTGCCACGGCCATACAGCTTAAATATGATGCGCCGTGGCCGTACAGTTTAAATATGATGCTCCGTGGCTGTACAGTTTAAATATGACGCGCCGCAGCCGTACAACTTAAATATGATGCGCTGCGGCCCATATTTAAACTGTACAGCTGATTTTAAGCAAACGAAACCATCTCACCAGATGTGATGCTACAGGCTGAAAGTCGGCTGAAAGTCAGCTGACAGTCAGCTGAAGTCGTTCACTCAGGATCAGAGCTGGAATTCACAGAGATGAATTACCTAAACATGACAAAATGCGCTGCGTCCTTCACTACAGCATTCAGCTCTACTTGTTTATGATACTTAGCATTTTCACACATGAAGATTATTAGGTCCAAATACAGTTCCACCGTGATGAAGATCATTAGAAAGTTTTGTTTGCTCAATATATATATATGTATATAATATATACAGCTTAAATATGATGCTCCGTGGCTATACAGTTTAAATATGATGCGCCGCGGCTGTACAACTTAAATATGGGGGGCTGTGGCTCAGGAGGTAGAGCAGTCACCTGCCAATTGGAAGATCGGTGGTTCGATTCCCGGTACCTCCAGTCATATGTCAAAGTGTCCTTGGGCAAGACACTGAACCCTGAGTTGCCCCCGGTGTGTCAGGTCAGCTGCATAGCAGCACTGCCATCGGTGTATGAATGTGTGTGTGCGAATGGGTGAATGAGATGCAGTGTAAAGTGCTTTGAGTACTAGTATAGGTAGAAAAGCGCTATGTAAGTGCAGACCATTTACCATTTAGAAGCCTGCTTGAGGCTGTGCAAACCTGGCTGACTCCGTTCAGTGCAAGTGATCAGAGTTTGGTAGGGTGGAGGGTGTCACATTGCAATCACCATAACAAGCATTAAACACATTAAGTTTTTATATACTGAAATTCATTCACCAATAATTTATTAAATATGTAAGTGACTAAAAATATTCATTTAATTTACAAAAAGCATATATAATTATTTATAGTTTTTTTTATGGTATGTGTTTATGGAGGGTGTTGCATTACGTGGTAACATGGTAATCACCATAAATGTATTGAATTGTATTGTCTCATATTTTCTCATTTCGAATTCAGTCAATTCAGTCAATTTATTATAATAACTGATCATAACCAGATAACCAGAAGTGTTTCCACTTGCCCTTCTCAATAAGAGCATTATGGTAGATTATATTTGTAAAGCCTTTATTTTGTAC
>JAUBNQ010060923.1:0-17241 GCA_032353495.1 Ctenopoma kingsleyae | reverse complement strand
GGCCCGCAAATCCTCCAACATTCGGCCTGGATTGGATCAGTCACGCATTCAATTTCTGGCGTGCCCACTCAATTCCTGACTAAAATCGAGCCCGCCCTACTGCGGAATCGGTTTGAACAAGTCCCTATCCTAGGGATAGGGGGAAATGCGGTGAAGAGGGTTGTTAGGGTACAGAAGGCGGTACGAGCGCAAATCAATGATTCCTTTCTTGAATGGGGTGACGTGGTCGTGGGTGGGTTGGGTTTTAGGTCGAGCGTATTCGGATTTGGTTAGGGTTTGGTTAGGGTGCGCGTCTGTGGCTTTTGAATCGGGCGAGTACTAAGTCCGTGGCGTTGTGTTGTGCTGTCGTTCCGTGTTGCACTCGGCCGGCCGCGAATGACAAAGTAGCGCCGTGCCTAAGTACTAGCGTCTTTATTGCGCAGCGCCCGTTGGCTGTTTTCGTTGCTAGTCTGTGGAACGCGATGGCCGGCGATGAGGGGCGTGAGCCGGAGGAGGGAACAGCGGCCAAGCCCCAGCCTCAAGTGACTGTGTCATTAGAACAGTTGGAGGAGCTTGTTCGTGGTGTGGTGAAGGAGCAGTCGGTTCCCGTGGAGGCGCCTGGCGTGGGAGCAGACCCGTCCGAGCGATCGTCAGCGCTTGCAGAGGCATCGGTGGGTTGCGTTGCCGTGTGGAGCCGGCGTTGGACGTGCGGCTGGGCGTATTGGTTGCGGGCTGGGTTCGTGGGCGGCTGGGCGGCCGGCCGCGCGGCTGACCGAACGGGAAGAACTGGGAAGGGCGGGTGTTGTATGCATCTCAGTGTTCGGGTGTTGTATGCATAGCCGACCGCACTGTGTTGCATACATATCTGACCGCCCTGTGTTTTTGTGCAGCACGCCCCCGATCGTCGCACTGAGGAGGCTGCCAAGCAGCGGCAGCTTCAGCAGCAACTGGAGCAGCAGCAGAAACAGGCGGAGGACCTTTCCAAGCGGTTGGCCGCGGCTACCAAGGTGTGTTACAGCCGTTGCGGCTTGGCATTCTTGGTGAGTCTTTAAACCGTGTATGAGCTGTCGGGGCCTTGGGGGTGCGGCAGGCGGTTGGCCGTGTATGTGGCAAGCGGCGGCTGGGCTCGTGCGTTGCTTACTGCGGCTGGGGGCGTTGTTGGCGGCTGACGCGATATGTTGTGGTTCGTTGTGGTTTTGCAGGATCGCCAGCTGGTGAGGGAGCAGGCTGCCGACGCGGTCCAGGAGGTGACAGCCGCGCGGCAATGGCTGGAGGACACGGCCGGGCAATTGACGTCCATCTTGGACGGAGTTCGGCGGGTTGGCCAGCAGATTCGCAAGATGGAAACGTTTGTGAAGCTGGCAGCCCAGCCTGCAGTCAAGCAGCGCAAGGTTATCGTGAAGCCCCCTGCGCCACCTATCCCCGCTGCCGGCGTTGCACCCCCCGTAGACGGCGAGCAGCCACAGCCACCTTTGCTGCAACAGCCGGCTGGGCCGCCACAGCCGGGTGCCGATGGCGGACGGCCACAGCCTTCTGCCGCCGCCGCGGCATTCTGCCCGCCCGCCTGCCCGGCCGCTCGTCCGTCCGGTCTGCCACGCGGATCTCCGCCGGGTGGCCCGCGGCTGGAAGACACGGCTGGGCGAGGCCATAAGCGTCGCCAGACTGCCGACGCGGAGGGCGGGCGGGCAAAACAGAAGCCTGGCGGCGGTTCAGAGGTGAGTGACGGGCCGCATGCCGACGCCTGCCGAGGTAGCCCCCCGCTGGCCGTAAGCGGGTCGTCCGGTTCCGTGTTAGGGCGGCCAGCCGCCCGCGACGATCAGGAAATGTTTGGGCCAGTCGTTGAGAACGACGTGCGTTTTGAGGAGGCGGAGCAGCCGGGGGAGCACACGCGGTATCCCGCACCGCTCCTGCGGGAGATTTGCCCGCCGGCTGATACTTTGTACCCCTTGAACAGTGGATTGTTCAGGACCTGTGACTTCCGTGCGTCCGCCGAACTCCTATGCAGTGCCAGCGATCTCCGCCTCGACAGTGACGAGCGGGTGGCGGCCGATGCCGCGCTCGAAGTGGCGAGGGCGGAGGGCGACGAAGTGCCAGAGTACCCGATCGAGAGGGTGCTGGCGCTGTACAGCAGTGCCAAGAAGAGGACCGTGTTTGCGCTGGTCAAGTACCGCGGGTGGCAGGTCAACTTTAAGGACTGGCTGAACATTGCGGAGACGTTGTGCAAGGGCAGGGAACCGCGTGCGTGGAGCAAGCTGATAAAGGACGTCTGCCGTTTGTTCCCGGCGGTGGTTCCGCTGCTGCTGGCCGCGCGCAACGTTCCGCATGACCGGGTGACTGTGTTCAGGACGCCGCAGTCGGACCCGCTTAGCGCGGAGGACCACGCGGCGTGCACGGACGACGTGCGCGGGCCTCGGTGGGCTGCGGTCAGCGCCGCTTGTAAGGCGGCTGAAGTTGCCTGGTTGGGAGACCTGGCAACGGCGGCGGCGGAGGATGTAGCTGCTCATTTGGAGCAGCAGCAGCAGCAGCAGGCGCAGATGGAGCAGCAGGAGCCGGGGGAGCGGCTGGTGGAGGAGCATCAGCCGGAGGAGCAGCAGCAGCTGCAGGTGGCGCAGCAGCAGCAAGCGCAGCAGCAGCAGGAGCAGCAGCAGCAGCAGCAGCCGCAGGGACGGCGTCAGCAGCAGCCGCCGATCACGTTGCAGGAGGTAGCAGCTGCGGTTGAGGAGATGGTGGGGCATGCGCGGACGCAGATGGAGCTGGAGGAGGTGGAGGAGATGCAGCAGGATGCGGAGCAGCGGCGGCAGGAGCGGCAGCAAGCGAGGGAGCTGCAGCGGCAGGAGCGGCAGCAAGCGAGGGAGCTGCGGCAGGAGCGGCAGCGGCAGCGGCAGCGGCAGCGGGTTGTGGTGAGTTCGGAGGAGGAGGAGGAGATGGAGGCGTCGCATGGGGATGGCTGCACCACGGGCGGGGACGAGACGCCAGCCAGCCAGAGACAGGTGGGGACGGCTAGCCCTGGCTTCATTGTGTCGGACCGGGAGGAGGAGCCAGAGGTGCAGTCTGATGGAGGTGGTGAGGCGGAGGAGGCGTTGGAGGAGGACTCGGGGTCAGACTCCAGCGAGGAGGAGGAGGCGGGCGTGGGTGAGGGGGAGGAGGGTGAGGAGGTTGGCCAGGAGGATGGGGAGGAGGGTGAGGAGGGTGGCCAGGAGGATGAGGAGGAGGTTGGGGAGGAGGCATTGGGAGGCGGAGGCGGAGGCGAGGAGGAGGGGGCAGCGGGTGAGGGGGTGGAGGGTGGCGAGGGCGGCGTTGAGGTTGAGGCTGGGGCGGAGGGATTGGCAGGTGGCGCCGGACCCGTTGTGGGTTGGGGCGGGGCGGGGCGGAGAGGCACACGCAGGCGGGGTGGCGCAGCCTCGCAGTCCACAGAGGCTAGTGCGCTGGCTGCCGCGGAGTCGGAGATTGGCACTCTGTTCCGGTCATGGGCGGAGTCGAGTGATGAGGGTTTGGCAGATGTTTTTGACGGTAGTGCTATGTTTTGAGCGGGTGCAGGGGCCGAGCGGTAGCCTTTTGGCCGCTTTTTGGGCTATTGGTGTCACACACCCGGTTCATTTCCACACTTCTTGTTCACTTTTTCATGTCGCGCACACTGCGATTTGTATTGGGTTTTGGTTTGGGCGTGCGGGTAAGCGGTTTTCGACTGCTTGGGCCGTCTTGCCTATGATCTTTTTAACGTCTCATATGTGTACATGTAACGCAAATTCAGAACCGGCCGGCTTGCCCGTTGTTGGTGTCCCTCACCGGCCGACCGGTTGCATTGGCTTTCACTTGTGTTTTTCCTTGGTTTTTGTTTTTGTGACGCCGGCCTTTCTTACCTTGTTCGCACGGCCGTTGCTGCCTGCGCTGCTGCCTGGTTTACTACGTTGTAACTCACGTGTCTTGGCAACTGTTTCACTGGCTTTGTTCCAATTCGGTGCATAGCCGCCCAGCCGCCCGTCGGCGCCCAGTCCTGTATCAATACACGTGGCCCGGCCGGCTGTTTCACTGGTCTAGCCGCCCAGCCGCTTGTCTCATAGTCACCCTGTCCTGTTCCTTTCCTACCTTGGCGCTCAGCATATGTTGCCTTTATTCACGTGGTGTGGCCGACTGTCCTCACTGGTCTCCGTTGAAATACCGTGCCCAGCCGGCCAGCCGCCCGCCCGTGCCCAGCCGCCCGCTTTCCTCCGCCGACCCCATTTCGGATTGCACTCTCCCGTTGGTTTGGTGGTTTTCGGCCGCCAGCGCGCGCCTCGTAGCATTTCGGAGTCAACACTAATTTGGTCATGTCTGCGTGCACTTGAGTAAGTATAGTCTTGGGTTACCTATCAACACGATATGTTGCTGGTGCTGCTGGTGGTGTTTGTGCTGGTGCGGCTGGCGCAAATGGTGTCCGACAGCCGCGGCCTATCCTCCGAGTCCGGCTGGCACGCTGGCCAAGTCTTTACCCTGTGCGCATGCATGCCGGCCTAGTACGTCCGCCTGTTCCCCCACTTTGGCTCCCAGACGCTCGTATCAATACACGTGGCCCGGCCGGCTGTTCGCACTGGCTTAGCCGCCAAGCCGCTTGCCTATAGTTACCCTTTGTGTTCCTCACACCATATGTTGCTTTTAATCTCGTGGTTCGGCCGACTGTCCTATTGGGCTCCGTCCAAATATCGCGCCCAGCCGCCCAGCCGCTCGCCCATCCTAGCCGCCCCCCCCCTGCTCCACCCGCCCGCCCGTTTGATTGTTGGACTGCTGCTGTCCGGTATTTGTAAAGACACGCGCGTTTGCAATGTTTGAAGGCCGACCCCTTCCGGATTGCACTAGGCCGTTGGTCTGGTGGTGTCGGCCGCCAGCGTGCGCTTTGCAGCATTTCGGAGTTAACATTTATTTATTACATTTCAGCGTGTATTTGAGCAAGTATAGGCTTGGGTTATCTACCAACACGATATGCTGCTGGTGCTGCTGGTGGTGTTTGTCCTGGTGCGGCTGGCGCAAATAGTGTCCAACAGCCGCGGCCTTCGAGCCCGGCTGGCCATAGCGCTGCGTTGTGCATAGACATACGAATAGGTCGTTGAGAATAGCACGGAATTACCGGCGGGGTGGGCAGCCACCATCAGTGCAGTCACCCAACGGTGTAATGGCTGTGCCCGTCTAGCTCTCACTTGGGTCTGTGTACCCTGGGATGGCTGTTTATCGTCCATGCGCACAGGGAGTACGCCGTTGCCAATATATAACTTTGCACGGGAAGGTGTTGTTACGTTCCGTACGTGTCATATGAGTTGCGGGCCTACTACGACATGTACAACGCGTTCCTAATTAGCCGTAAATCCGCCGAACCTTTACCGTCCCATGAACCCTAACCCTCTCCCGCCGGAGGTAATGCCGTGTTAAAGTTCTGACATGTTGTGAGGAGCGCTTCAGTCTCTGTCCAAGGTAAACGAGCGCTTGGGCCTTACAACACCTCCCTTTCTTCAAGGTAAGCAAGTACTTGGTGTTTTTGAAACCCTTTGATGTCTTCGGTCAACGTTGGCGTTTATGGTTTGATAACGCGTTTTCGGCTGTTTGACAGGATGGCGCCAAGAACGCCGGAGGAAGTAGAGGCGCTCCTAGCACCGCTGTCGGATATGGACAGACAGCTGTGCCCGTCGGCATCAGCCCTTTTGTTACTGCGCGGCGTTGACCGGCATTTGACGGGCGGCGGCGATGACGGTCACCAGCCGCTAGTAGGGAAGCCGTTCTGGACCGTTTGGGAGCAGGAGATGGGCAAGATCTTATACAGCGACGTGCGGACTCTGGTAGAGACCAGGGTTGTGGCGCTGGACACGTTCACCAAAACGCGGCGCAAGTTTAACGTGGCGGAGATGAGAGCCATGTCGGCGTGGCGGCCTAGGCCGCGCGTGTCGGCGGCTGCAGCATTGAGACGGCTGTTGAAGTTTTGCTGTGTCTAACCCTGTGAGGAGTTGTTTTAACTTAAGTGCCACGACGAAGTTGGGTGAGTGGCCGCCGGATTGTTCTGGTGTGGAAGTTTAGACAGCAGTGCAAACGCAGCTTGTCTGCCTTGGTAGATTTGACAACTGTGTAAAGCATTGGTTAGCACTGTATTATGCCCCAAGGTGCTCGTTCGCCTGTACGCTGGCTCGTTCCTTGCCGTCCGTCCTTTCGTCGAACGTGTCGGGCGTAACGCCGACGAGTTTCAGCCGCCTGGCCGCTGGCCGCTTGCCGGCCCTTAGGTTATGTGTCGTGGTCTGCGTATGGATGGTCAAATCCGAAGGGCCCGGTTGATATGCCGGGCATGTCAAACCGGATGTCGAACGTGCATGTGGTATGGAGGGGGTCACGGTTTGGTTTGGGGAAAGTCAAGCATGGCGACTGGGGGATCATCAGAGCCTGCATGTAGTATCGAGGGGGGACACGGTTTGGTTGGGGGAAAGTTGCGCATGGCAATTAGGGGAACACCAAGCCGCAAGCAGGGGGAAGGTCACGACGTCAAAAGCCGGCGTCCCTGTCGATTGACTCCACACTCGTGCAGTCCTTGCTGCTTCGGTTAGTCCTTTCGTTGACAATGGGTTCTGATAGCGAGGACGATTTTGGCTTGGCGGTCGTGCAGACCGTCTCACCTTCCGACATTCCGAATCGGACGTTTAAAGACAAGTTTTTCTGGTTGGCGCTGGCTGGATATTCGGAGGAGGAGATGGCGGCCATGGAAGACGGCGCGGAGTGGAAGGCGCTCACGGCTAAGATCGGGCTTCACCTTCAAAAAGAACTTATTCCGCTGGTGGAGCTGTACAATGTCAAGCCCGACAGCATCATGGGCAACCGCCCTGTCGGGGAGGACGGGGAGGCCGGCCCGTACCTTCGTGGCCAAGGCGCCAGGCTCCTCAAGTTCTACAAGGCCAAGTTCGAAAAGAAGGCGGCCAGCGGTGCAAGCGGAGAAGGTGGAGGAGGCGGGGCCGCCGGAACCTCGACCAAGCCGGTTAACGGAGGACCGGCAACGCCGGCGAACGCGGGCAAGCGGCCCGCCCAAACTACCGAAGGGCGGCCCAAGAAGAAGTGACTTGTAGACGCAGCCAAGTTGCATTTGTTGCGGTTTGACATGGATTCCCGGTTTGGGCCGTGTGCTAACTTGTCGCGCGCCGAACGTTGGGCTCGTGCTGCACGTTTCGGCTTGAGCCCGCCGCGTTCGGTTTTAAGTGCAATTGCTTTGATTGGGGAACCTGGCCAGCAGTCTGTGTTGGGCTCGAGGCATGGGTTTGAACGTGTTGGACCCCGCTGACCGCATTGTATTGTTTTGTGTCGGTTACGTGTTGTTCGAGTACGGAGGTCACGTTTCTCGCAGCCGTGTGCTGTTGGTGCGTTTGATTGTTAAAACAAAAACGCCCTGTTGTGTAACGAAAGATTGTCGACCCAAGAAGCAAATAATGTCCCTAATCTAAGCCGCCGGTTGCCGGCATGTTACTTGGCACGGGTCGAAATAGGCCGGTTTGGGTCCGTCATCAAAATAACAAAGAACATCTAAAAAAAAAACATGGAGTCACAGATCGCAACGGGCTTGTGTCGTGGGTGGTACTGGATATGGGTGGTCCATTAAATGGCACAGCGGTACATGGGTTATGGGTCCTAGCGGGCGGGCAAAGTCAACGGGGGACGTGCGGGTCGGTACTGGGCGTGTGGGTAGAGTTCCTTGTAGAAAGAGCGGCTAGGTTGAGTTCAACTTGGGCGTCGGGCGGACGGCCGCGGGCTTATCGGCTAACAGTTCCTAAACGGGTGGGTCTCCAGACGGGCGGGTGGATTGGCATTTCCCGGCGGGCGGGCGAACGGGCTGGTACGTTTTTAGGCGTCTCTCTCTGGTTGGTAACAATAACGCCACGATTCAAGTGGCGGCTAGCCGACCCTTATCCGCATGGTGGTTCCGTCGCGCTGTTATATGGTGACAATATGGCCTCGTGTTCACGTCAGCTTTACAAATGTATCCCGTATTTTCGTCGTGTAATTTCAGTTACCAAACGCCCAAGTGCTCGTCCGGAAAACTCGAGCCCTTCTTGAATTAGCATCATGAAAGATCCAACGGCGTTCAGCCGGCGACATCCGTCAAACATTAACCGGTCAAATACTTACAGCCGGTCGGCCTTCAAGCAAACAAACGAACAGGCGGGCGGGCTAGTTGGCCGACTGGCCGGCGGGTTGTAACGTGGTGGGTCCAACCGGGCTTACACGCCATACTCGAGCAGTAGCTCTTCCGCAACCCGAATTCGCCGCACGGACTCGACTACCATGTGCGATGTCCTTGCGTACACTAAGTCCACGTTGGACTCACGCCCGGTGTCGCCCGTGCTGTTGATGAACTTGCAGATGTTCGCTTCGCCGTCTTCGCGAAAGCATTGTAGACAGTAGCCGGCGTCGTCGTTGTCGTCACCAATGGGCAGGAACGAGTACCTCTGCAACACCTCACGGTTGACTTGCTCGTCTTGTTGTTGGTTGGAAACATAGTTGCCCCACACGGCAATGATACGTCTCCTGGCAGGTATATTGGTGAGAGCAAACACGCCCAGCTGGCCAAAAGCCACAGAAGAAGGGCGAAGACCCAAATATGGGGTGCCTCTGACAGGATCCAGAACGTCAGCACGGGGTTTGGCCGCGGAAGCTGCACCCGCTAACATGTACTTGTACCCTCCACAGGTTTGCCGCTCTTTTAGTTGTTGTATCTGCCGACGCTGAGCCTCCTCGACAGCAGCGGCGGCGGCCATCACGTTGATTTGGACAACAATGATTCGTGACCGGCCGCAATTCAGCCGGCTTCAAGATGGCGTATGCTGTTATCCGGTTAATAAGTCGACTTTACATGCAAATCTCATATGCGGCCGCACGCCCTCGACTTAGGCGGGCGTCTCCATTACACAAATAAAATTACGGGGCGGCTGGGATGACCTCAGTGGCCAGGACAACGGTTAGGGTTCAGGGTTTGTCAGCGCGTTTGTCTCGGAAAGGAGACGGATACCGTTCGAACGGGTCAGCACTGGCCCGCTCGTCAAGGTAGTAAACAATTCAAATGATGAGCACCTATTATACGGATAGAACGGAACGAATACAACGCCGGTAGTAAGATACTCAGCCGTATATCCACTGGACAGAAAAGAAAAACATAAAAAAAAGAAAAACGTGTGCGTCGACAACGGAAAAAACAACGAAACGAAAGCAGACTAGGCATTATGGACCGTCTCGGTCGGCGTATGACAGTACAAGGAGCAAACAATCTAGCGGTCTCACGCAAGGGTGGCCGTTGACGTATCTAGGTGTTTAACAACTGGTGGATGTGGTCCGGCATCTCTCTGACTGTCCGCTGCTCGGCGGCCCTCAGCCGACGCAAGTCAGCCTCAAGGTCCGGGGTTGGCCGGGCTACCTTGTGCAGTGCGTCGATCACCTTGCGGCGACGGTCATTGTCGCCAGCCGGCCAAAGCGGAGCCCATGGTTGCACTGCGTCCCAGTCCCGAAAACGAGTCAGCGTAACCAGCACTGAAGCCCGTTGCAACCCCCCCGTATCGGGTTTGGCGAGGTGGGCCATCCAGCACGATGCCCCGAACGATTGGCCTTGCGCGTAGTAGTCAGTCACGCAAAAGCCGTCGCCGAGCGGAAAGCCTACACGTCTGCCGGCCCACTTGTCGGTCTCGCGGCCGTCCACCTGAACAGCGACACCTTTAGGAAGCTTCACCGTGGCCTTGCCGCTCTTGACGAGTGTTACCGGCATACAGTTGGGCGGAGCAGTGTCGCCGCAGGTGCTGCCTAGAGGTACAGGGCTTTCGACCGGTTCAACCCAGATTGCCAGCGGCGGATACCGCAAAACGCGGTACGGCCGGTCGAGGTTATCAGGCGGTTCTCTTGGGTCGAGGTCGATAGCTCTCCCCACAGCTGTGGCGTTGACCACCGCCCCGGCGCCGGGCGCCAGTTTGTCCGTGAAGACGTAAAGCGCGCCCTGCCAAGCGCCAAACAAGCACGCAAAACGTGTTAGCCGCGTGAATACCGCCGACTTGGTTCATAACGAGATCGTGCGCAACAACGAAATATGCGTTGTATCTGGCGGAGGTCCCTACCTCGAAAAACACGAGTGCGGGTGACAGGCGGTCGAGGTCGGCGGGGTTACAGTACCGCCGCAGCAAGCGCTGGGTGGCCTCATCGACGGGCCGGCCGTCAGCCGTCTCGTGTTGTGCCAACCACACAGTCGCTCGTTTCTTTGTATGAGAAGCAATCGCGAGCGCCAGAGCAAAGTTGATAGCCGCCCGTGCCTTTTGCCTTTGCGTAACCACACGAGGCGTCGCGTCCAGCAGCGTGTGCAGCTGCCCGACCGCCTTAGCGTTGAAGTCGTCCGCAAATTCCTCCACCTCCGTCCGGTCCGCTTCCCGGTCGCCGTTGAAGAGTTCGGCGTAGCGCTGGAGCTTGACGCCCGCGTCGCTGCTGTTCAAACGCTGCTGCTCCGTCAGGTTCAGCACTTTGTCAAAAGAGACAAACGCGTCGCGGCCGTCCGAGTCTGCGGCTAGGCGGCTCAAGTGACGCTTAGTTCGCCGGCTTGGTACGTCGTTCGGCCCGGAAGCCTCCACGCCACTCCCTTCCGCCACTGGCGTCGCTCGGCGGCGCTCCCTAGTACCGCCACCAAAAGCCGGATGATCCGCAGCACCGCGCACCAGCGGCGACGAGGCGGGCGGGTCGTGTTGGCGCGGGTCCCCGACTAGAACCACGCTGTACGACCCAAATGGCCGGCTGTGATCGCCGCTCGAGTCTTGGCATCGCCTCGACACGGCCGACAAGTGCGCTTGGCCGAGAAAGGAGAACTCGTCCACGAAGATGAGCTTCAGTTTGGAACTTTTGCCGAGACGACGCGTAGCCTCCTCCCAGGCCTTGCCCGACGACCGCAACCGATCAGCTCCTGACTTGTCCTTGAACGAGTCGATCGCGAAGAACGTGGTAGTGGTGCACGCGGGGTTGTCGGGTGTACCAAGCAGCAGCGCCGCCCTCCACGTATAAGCTACCACGGCCATGAGATCGACCGCGCCGATTTGCAGCGCATACCACTGCAGCGCTTGGAGCACCCGGCTTTTGCCGGTCCCTGCCTTGCCGGTGAGCACCAGTCGTAGCGGCGGGCCGCCACGCGTCGTCGGGTCCATCTCCTTGTCTAGGAAGTCCGCCAGCATCGCAAAAGCCAACGCTTGCTTGGCGTTCAGCGTCCACAACCGCGCGGTCTCGCCCACGGTCGGCCGACGCGGTAGCTTGACGTACGGGACGGCCTCGCCCGGACGAAGGTACGTAGCCTCCCCTGACAGAACACCCATCAGTCGCGCAGCCACCAAGTCGTCATCATCCCCCATAGAAGGTTCGTCTTGCACGTCGCCGCCTGGCTGTCGCCGCTGCTGTTCGTAGCCATCAAACTTGTCCGCTGCTTCGGCTCCTGAGGCGATGGCCGCCGCGGCGGCCGATACGTCACCCGCCCGCACAGCCCGGACCTCCGACCCAGAAGGCTGGTGGCACGCCAGTCGCGCTGGATCAAGGCCCGTGAGAGGACCAAGCATCGCGCGCTCATACTCGGACACACCACGGCCCGTAGCGTCGATCCCGAGCAGCGCTTGGGCGCTGGCGTCAGCGTCGTTGTCGTCTAGGCTCGCGGACGCGCGGGCGAGCGGGTCTTGGAAGTCCTCTTCGTCAGTCTCGTAGACGGCCGCATCCAGATCCGGGTCATAACCTGCCACACCAGCTTGCATGCGTGCTTCACGATATTGCTGCGCCGACTCCCTCATCCGTCGCTTGGCACTGGCAACCTCTGCCATGTTGGCCTGCACCTTCCTCGCGATCTTGTACGCGGCGCTTTGCGAGTCGTCCTCCGTAGCCTCAGCCTCCCACTCAAGCAAGGCTGCGTAGCTGTCGCCGCCGGCCCGCGCAAGCCGCTGTTGCCAGTCCCAGTCCGGCAGCAGCACGCCCAGCACGAACGCAGCGTACGTGTGATGCTCGTCGTCGACGGTGTCGTCTCTCAAAGGGCGTGGGGGTGGGTCGCACAGCAGCTGTGGCACCACGGGCTTCTTGCGCACCCGCACCATGTGCGACTCAGCCTTGGGGTGCTCACGCATCAGCTCCATACGATTAGGATCGGTGCCGTTTTGGAACGTTTTGTCTTGCCACTGAATGTTAACGCACATGGCGTAGACGTACGGCGACAAATCGCGCAGCTCCCTCGGACGGAACTTGTAATCGTCATACTGGCTGGTCCACGCAACGCCGTTGTCCGTCCGCACCGCTTCAAAGGTCTCTCCGTCGGCCGACGACATGGTAACGCCCTTCTTCACGTCCTCCACCAGCCGATACGTCGACAACGGCACTGTTTCGAACGAACAGTAAGCGTCTCGCCCGCCGAGTAGCACGTATGCGGCGAACGCGGCTGGAAACACGGAGCTACCAATCTGGCGGTTGACGACTACCCTCAGCGTCCGCAAGCCGCGTTCTTCGGCCGTTGTGTCAGCGTCGTTGTGTCGCCGTGACTGCATCGAGCGGCATTACAATGGACGTCAGGATCGCCACAATCAAAAGTTAACCGTTGGTGCAAGCCGAGTAAAGTGTGCAAGTAACTTACCCTCGCTGATTCTGCGACTGCGGCCATTGCGTTGGCATTCTTGGGCTCTTGGTCGTGCTTGGCCGCGTACTTTGCCCCATACTCGGTGGCTTCAGCCGATGTCTCGGCAATCGTAGGCTTCCGAGGTGGATCCATACCGGCCGCACGTCCTTCCCTCGTGGCCTTCTCGAAAAGAAACCGGCGCAGGTTGTATCTGCTCATCTCAGCGAACAAGTACACCGCGTTGTTGCAGCTGAGGGCCAGCGAGATAGCCGGAGCGTGGAAGACTAGTGACGGCACGTCCAAACGAGCCAGCAATAGGCCGTCCTCGAAGGAAGTCGCAGGGTGCGGCCGCCGTACAGCTTCTAAAGCACAATCTTCGTCTGTACCGGCCCGTCCGCCCTTCCGGCATCTCGCAGTGTGGCTGTGCATCTGTAGGTCCACCGCGCACCGCGACCTAGCGGCATCCACAACGATCGACGGCGTGCCCTCCTCCAGCGGCGGCTTGCAGGATCCAGCCGACACATACGGCGGCACCGGAGTCAACTCGACGCCGGCGGGTGGTACGGCTCGGAAGGACTTCCCGCGGCTTTGAATACTGAAACCGCCGGACAGCTTGCCACACATCAGACGGTCCACAAGTCCGAACACTGCCGCTTCTTCAGGCCCGGACAACAGGCGCTCCAAGCAGTCAGGCGCCAAAGCATTTTGCATTACTAGGTGATGCGCATGCAAACCACCACGACCGCCCGTTTCCACCTTGGCTGCGAACGCCGTCATCTGTAAAGTCCAAAAAAAGACGTCCGTGAGAATGGGTTTCAGGTCTGAATGAAATGCATTCTTTACACCCGCCCGTCCGTCGGTCTCTGGCCCTCCAGCCGCCCGTCCGCTTTCAAAGACCCACCCGACAGCACGTCGAACGTCTCTCGAACTTCCCCAGGTGCCGTCTTACCTGCCCAAACAGACAATCAGACCTAGTCTGCGTGTGCTCGCCGTCGTCCCATCCGTACGCTACACGCTGCAAGGCCGTCATACACGCTGTAAAGTACACAGCGCAGACAGCGGGCCGCGATGCCACTATAGCGTGACGGTCCGTACTGCTTGGTCGTTGGTCGTCCGGAAATCCGTTGTCATCAAACGAAAACGGTCGTCCGGCCAGACCCATCACAGCCGACGAGTTCATTTCCGACGGGTTGTAGGTTGGAAACGCCGTGAACGAGCCGAATGCGAAGGTCGCGGCAATCACCTTGCTCCTGAACGACCGCATAGCACCGGGGGTGCCAACAACATTGGCAGTTGAGACGCGCAAGACGTTCAGCAGTCCTTGCACTTGCTCAGGGTTGTCCGCTTTTTCCAACGCAGATCGGAAGACGGCGCCCTTGTGTCCTGGACAAGGCAAAATTACACATAAACTCAATTTGGCTAAGTCATCGATTGCCAACAGTAACAGGCGCTTGGCCGACGCATGCTAAGTCCTTCACTCCAAACCCCGGTTGTCCGCCTGTTGCCATGCGGTCCGCCCGTCGCCCCCGCTGCCCCTTCCCCGTTCACCACCTTCCCACCCGCCCACCCATATCCCACAGCCGCCGGCACATACCCTTTTACTGCATAAAAATTCTGGCCGTCACCTTCCCATTCGCCCGTCCGTTCGCCACCTTTTCACCCGCCCGCACGTCCGCCACAGCCGCACACCACACTCTCAATATTGACCCTTGTGAAGGACGCGTACCTCTCGTTACGATCTTGATAACGATATCAAAATCGTTGTCCGTCATGTCGTCCAGCTTCCGAAAGTCCCCCGGAGTCCCTCGCATGCGGGCCTTGGTACGCCGCAGAGCTTCATGTCGCTGTAGCACGTTGAACAGTGACAGAATGAGCATCACATCCTCGCCGCCCTCTGCGGCCGGCCGCCCAACCATACGTTCCACAAGGATTCTGGCGTATGTGGATAAAGACATCCCCTTCGGCACAGCGCCCGCGCCGTGCGGAAAGGACATTGGGTGCGTCTTGACAAAGAAGTATGGATCGAAATCGCTGGCTAGCCGCCCTGTCGACGACGATGCAATGACACCCCCCTCCTGTACCACGCTCATCACGCCCGACGCCTCAGTAACCGCTTGGCCTTGCACGGCGCCTACGTCGTCCACCGTCGCCGTCGGCGAAACCACCATCTCAATATCCGACAAGCCCGCCATACACCCGCCTGAGTCTGAAACGTCCGCCTCGTGGCCGCCCGAAAGGTCCTCCTCGCCGTCGCTTAAAAGCATTGGATTGAACTCGTCAGGCTCCGCGTCGGCCGCCGGCGCTTGAACATTGTCAACCGGAACGTACCCTGCACGCGGATCTCCATACGCCTTGCGGACGTCGGCAGCTTCTTCTTCCGTAGCAGGCGCCAACGCAGTGTCGACCAACACGTCCGGAACACCGTGCAAGTTTGCATACGCGGCCAACACCGCGTCGTTCACGTCAATGCCCCCTACCCTCGTGCAATACGCGCCTGCTAGCCAATGGGCCCACGACAGTATGGTTGAGCCGTTGACCTACAATGTGTCGACCGACAACAACGTAGTATTAGTCACCAACGTTCTTGTACTTGCATGCGCATCAAGGCTATGCGTACACACAGACCATCACCAATTACAAGTCCTTGCAGCAATCACCTTTAGCGCACGAGCTCGCGCAGCCATTGCACGAAGGTCGGACTCAGTCTCAGCAGCTCCCACCAGCACCACACTGATAACGTCGGGAAGGTCCTCCATAGGTAACGGCAGCATTCCGGCCCACCGGTCGGGTCCAGCTTGTTCGCAAGCAGTGACGTGACCTACCAACGCCTTCTGCCGTAGGTTTGCCGGCATGCCGCCCGAACCGCCTAAATACAAGAACAAACAGAAGCGTACGGAAAGAATATCAGCCACGTACAAGACGCTTGTCAAAACGCTTCATTTAAAACAGATTACTTGCGGTATCTTACCTGTAGCTCCACATGTAACTACCGACCGGTTGGGCCGGTATGGAGACAAAACCACACTCTCCAAATACGTCGGAACTGGTAGTGCCTGCCCGTCCGCCCCACACGGCCACGGTCCAGTGTCCAAACGCACGAGGCTCGCAGGTGGGACTTTCCCCTTCTCCAAAGGGCCTAGACACGCCGCACACACGGATATGTCGTTGTCCCGCACACCTGAAAGAGAGCGGGTGAAAATACGTCAAGTACATAGCTTGACAGACAAAAAGCTCGCCGGAAACTCAGCCGCCCAGCCGCCTCCCATCCGACCCGATCAAGCGTCAACATCCCAGCCGACCCGACATATCCAAACACGGCCAATCTTGAACCGCTCGTGCACGGCGTGCGCCCGATTAATTTACTGATGCCCGCCCTGTCGCCCGCCAACGTGCCAGCACGCCTGCCCGCCTGCCCATCCGCCCGCCCGACCGCTTCTCCGCCTGCCCGCCCCTCCGCCCGCCCACACGATCGCCGCAATCACTTGCTCGACGGCCTAAACTTGCGCCCGCCCGCCTGCCCGCCAATCTATCAGCACGCCTACCCGCCTGCCCCTCCGCTCGACCGCCTGCCCATCCACTCAACCGGCTTAGCCTTGTACCCGCCCGCCCGCTGCCAGCACACCAGCCCAGCCGACCTTCCGGCCCGCCCACATACCCGTCTGCATAACATACTCTAAACCTTGTCACGATCACGATTGCCTCAGATCTGCCAGCACGCCTGACCGCCCGCCCGCACGCACGCACGCACGCCTGCCCTGACGACGCTTAACTTTGTCAACCGCCTACCTGCTTGCCAATTTGCCAGCAAGCCTGGCCGACCGCCTGGCCGCAAGCCCGCCCGCCCCTTTTCCGCCACGCACCGCTTGCCCGCCCGTCTGGTCACGCACCCACCCGCCCGCCTTACACCCGCCCCACGCCTAACAAACAACCAACGTATACCTGACGGGTGAAGGCAGAACTTTCCAAGGTCCAACAGCTCAACAGTCGTGACCGCCTCGCGCGGAAAGTCGGGCGTTTGAGGGCCGTGCGCCGCCAGGAGGTCCAGCCAGTCGATCTCGTCCACGGCCTTCCATTGACAGTCCCCAGCAACTCGCAGCCTGGCGCAAACTGCACACATACGTTCAGGTATACCCGACACGACCGCCGATGATATGCTTTCCGCCGCCCGCCGCTCGTCCTCCGGTGTCCAAACTCGAGGCGCCTCAGCCGTCCGGCATATAAACGCGCGCGCGACATCAAAGATCGTTTCCGCGACGCTGCCTGTACGCGGGTCCTCGCTGGCCGCCGTTTGTCTGCCTAGGCTAGTGCGAGTATGCTCGGTCCGCCCTGTGCCTCGGTCCGCCCGTGGACCGCGTGCACTCGGATTGCTGTACTTGGACGAGGCGAGCACGTCCCGCTCGCCCAACAACCACTCTACAGAAGGCCGCACCTCAAAGCCAGCGCCCACTAAATCGCCTAAGTCCAGCTCGCGACGGCGCAAACATGCACTGCCTTCTAAAAAACACCACAGCGCGTCCCTACGAAGCCTAGCCACAATTTGAGCTCGCGTGCCCTGCTGCCTAACGATAGCGTCTTCAGTTAAGCGTAGCAAGCGTTCAGAAGCTGCAGCACGCGTTTGGGTAGTGTACACAGTCTTCCGGCACGTAGTTCTCTCCAACCCTTCC
>JAUBNQ010060922.1:0-17243 GCA_032353495.1 Ctenopoma kingsleyae | reverse complement strand
GATGGGGAGTACAATGCCGCTGCTCAGGCGGCGTACCTACGCTCTGCTCAGCGGTGGGAGCCAGGCACACTGGATGAAACAAGAACTTGAGGTTAACCGGAAATTAATTACTTCCTTTTCCGTTTATATTAAAATGTTTATGTGGTGGGCTAGGGCAAAAATTAGAATCCGGTATAGCACGAAATCAAGGATGTCGGTATAACTAGGGTAGAGGCTGAGGTGTTTCACATGACACGTGCATCTTTGTGAACCTTGAGGACGTAGAGGATGTTCTTACATCAGCTGTATAATAATAAACGAAGAAAATGTAATGGAAGACCATCACGTATTTGGTGTAACATTTATTACGATATGAGGTGAAACACAGGTTAAAGTTTGAGATTAAAGATAGAGTGGTCTTAGCGTTGACCACGTGCAGACTAAAGGACAGAGTAGGAAGGGAAACGACGACCAAGGAAACAGAACATATTTAGGAAGGGAAACGACGAGCAAGTAAATAGATCAATAAAAATATGATAAATAGGGTTTTGATAACTGTCAAAAAAAAAATACAAGTTCTTGCAATAGTTATCAAGTTAAGTATGGGTTTGGTTTGTAACGTAATACTACAAGTCACCCAACTCCGCCTTGTCCTCGCACTGCTTGCACCACCACATATCATCAAATCCCTGATGCATAGGGTTGGCGCACTCGTCGTCCCTGTGCACCCATTTCTTGCACCCTTGGCACTGCAACGGCGCGTCGTCATTCTGGAAGCAACCACCACATTCGGCGCAGCCACTGGCGTGGCAATCCTTGTTGTCCAAAACGTTTTTACCAACCTGCAGCGCGACCTTCATCACCTTCAACGCCTCGACTGGGATTTTGCCCTTGGTCTTGCGGTTACCGGCGCCGACGAGCTTGGGGAAGATGTGCACAACGTTCTCTACCGTAACATTCAAAGGAGCTTGTTTCTTGTTCTCTTCCTCAAGCATATCGCTGGCGGACCCCTTACCCTTGAACCACCTGAACTGGTACTCCGTCTCGCCAACCTTGTTGACCATCTGCGACAAGAGAGATAACGAAGCGATGACTTTTACTCGAAAGTTTACGGCTCGCGTAAAGTCATTGGCAACCTCAGGCGTGCTCGCATTGGCATTCATAACCTAGTGAATAAATATTCCTACAATAAAGACAGATTTTGCGTACCCTGCCTAGCCACAGCGGTTTATCCTGGAATCCTTCCACCGTGAATGTGTACTGGTCCACCTCGGGCGCGAGCAGGACCACGTACTTGTCCTTGTCCAACCCGTCCATGTCCACCGTTTGCCTCCACGGCCCAACGTGAGGCGGTATGTAACCTTCGGACAACTTCCGTAGGCCCATCGGGTCCGGGTCTTCTACCTCTATCGGTGACGCTTGCAGCATCGCCTCGAGGTCCGCAGGCTCGGCGTTGATCGCCCACGTGAAGTCCAGCTTCTGGCCTGTTAATTAACACGACGTCGTTAATAATTATATATGTATATATAACAAACACACGTATATATCACACACACGTATATCGATGTACAACACCATGAAATCAGGTTTTGTATAGGTACCTGCGGTGGCGCTCCAGTCGGTGGTTTCTTGGGCGTGCCAGAAATCGTCCCACCACTCCTTGTGGTGATCCTGTAACAGCTCTGCTTTGTGCAGCTTGTCCGTGTACTTCCTGGCATTCTCCGTCCTGCAATAACAAATCAATGACAGGTGTTTTGGATATATGTCAAGACAAACTTGTTCATATAGTGGAGCAATTTTGAATACTTTTTTTGCGACAGAACAGGCGTAGTCCACCTCTTACCTGACATCCATTATCCGCTTGATTCGTGTGTCCTCGGCGTCTTGGAACTTCTTGTGCACCTCGGACGACATTGTGCCCTTGGGTACTTTGGGGACGTGTTGGAAGAACAGCGGGCGACGAGGAGCAGTCACAGGCTCGCCACACGGTAACGTCTGCAATTGACGATTACGAGAAAAATCATGATATTATTAGGGGTGTGTCAAAAACTTTACGCGTCGCGTAAGACATGGTCACAAGCTGTGTACTTCACACACGTCTGTTGCAAGTCTTACCCGGAGGAAGCAGCCGGTATTAAGAGTTTTTGTCTCGGAGTCCGGGGTCGACGCGTACTGCTTGGTAGTCATGACCACTTTTTCTTCCCCGTCGTGCATCTTCTTCTCGAACACGAACTGGTGCGGTTTGGTGTAGCCCTCTATACCTGGCCATAGGTGGTCCTTCAACCACGCCTTCACGTCTGCAGCCATGGTAATGTCGATACACTCGACGCGCCCCATGTCACCATCGGATTTCCACGACGCAACGAACGCCTCCTTCAGCTCAGGAATGGTGAACGCGTCGTTGTGCCCCAGATATACGGAATGACGGCTGAAGACCTGGTCAGGCCCAAAGTGGGTGTGCCTGCGGAACGAAGTGACACACAACGCACATTGTTATTCGGTTGAATGATAAAGTTCTCATGCCAAATGATACCACACAACAAAACCGGTGTTGCCTATCATCATACACTAATCGGAGCTTACCCGACCATCAAGAAGCCGACCTCCACCCTCGACACGACGCCAGTAGACACAAGCCATGTCAGGTACCCGAACATCGTGCTGTTTTTGTTCTCGCGAGTGCAGTTGTCCATCTGTAGGTACAGCACTGGCGGGAGTTTACCGCCCTTCTTCTCTGCCACCTCTATGAGCGCCTTGTGCAAAATCGTCACGGTAAGGTTGGAGTCGTGCGCAAAGTTGTTGTTCGATAGATAGTCCAAACAGCAAATGCCAGGCACCCGCACGTTGGTGACCACCGTCGGGATGTGGCTCTTGGTGTCGAGCTCCTTGGACGGATGATGGAACCACGGAAGGGAACACTTCTGCTGGTCCATGCTGTCCATCTCGATGTACAGGTACCTATGTATAACACGTTCATTGCGAAATTGTTAGGGTGTCAATATTCGTCGCGTAAAGAAACTGAAAAAAACGTCGAAACATTAATGTTTCGTTACGCGTCGCGTAAACGTAGGATGGGTCAGGTGCGCTTTCACGTACTTGTCAGGCGCTTGCTTAGCCTTGAACTGTCGGAGATTGGCTGCCGCTCGCTCCCCGTTGACCAGGCGTATGTGCCGTTTCTTCTCTGCTTCGACCTCCTTCTTCTCTTCTTCGGTGATGGCCTGCTTCTTGCGTTGCGTCAGGCGCACGCACGTAGTGCAGCTCTTGAACCGTCCCTTGCTGGGGTTCTTGACGTGGGAAAACTCTGATCGCCACAGTTGAGATATGGTTGCTTGACTGACAGCCTTCTCCCCGACCATGTTGCACCACGCCAAATACGACTCGTACACATCCTTCTTGCGTGTGTTTGGCGGTAGGTTGTGCACCGCCTGGCATCCGCTTGGATTTGGCATGGCCTCGGCGTTGAGTGCGAAGAACTCCTCGAGCCAGGTGCGTGCCGTCACAGTGCCGTTTCGGGTAAGCCTGAGAGAGAGAGAACCACATATTTTACGCGAAGCGTAAACAGTACTTGTGCATCAAATATACTAGCTTGAACAATATTATTTAGTCTTCTTCCACTGGCAATTTGTTTAACTTACGTTGAACCGCCACCAGCACGCCCGTTGACGACGTTCTTGTGCCCCATCTTGACGGCAGTCTTGCAATGGACGACACGGTCGTTGCCGATCCCGTACGCCAACTGCCAGGCCTTCTGACACACCGGCATCCTCTCCGAGTAGGTCTGTTAAATATTTCAGTGTATCAATATGTATTTATTCAGGATACTAATTTACGCGCGGCGTAAACGAAACCCTAAAACCCTAATAGAAACCCTGATAAAACCCTAGGAATTTTCGCACTGCGTAAACACACAGTAACCGTTTCATTAGAAAATAATGAATGTTTTTTTTAATAAATCAACTCAAATACTTGTGCTATATACATTTAGACGTGCCTTCGGCAGGAAGAACTTGAAGTCGCGATTGCCCCCCGGCTCGCGATTCTCAGTCAATTCCTTGATGAGGTGACTGGTCTGTTCGTTTCGGGTCTTTAGGCGTTCGTAGAAGAAGGTGCGCAGCTTGGTAAGGGCTTCCATGTCGTTGTGCTTCCTGAGGAAATTCAATTTGGGAAGCGATCTTATTACTACTCGAAGGTGAGTACATGTTGGAGGTATCGCGGGCTAAATGGTATTACGCGAGGCGTAAGATTCTTTGTCTTGCAGAAACAACATTGCTGGGTCCTGAGTTGTCGTGAAGCGTAGACCCAAACTTTAGTCAGGCCATTATTTAAAACATACCTGAGACACTCGTTGGTGCAGCACCGCTTCCCGGAGTCGACCGCCATGGCTTCGCGTTTGAGCTTCTTGGTCTTGGTCTTGTCGAACACACGTGTGCAGTCACCTCGCTTGGTCTTGGTGTACTTGCGCTTGGCCTTAACTTGCTCTGCACGCTCCTCCATGGCAGCGTACGCCTCCAGCTCGTCAGCCCCGGCGCACACGGGGGACCATGAACGCTCCGAGTCGTGGTCCGGTGAACATGCAGAAGGCTTGATCGAACAGGGAAGTGGGCATGAGGGTGGCAGGCCGAGGATCTCCTCCGCGTTCTCCAAATCATCCAACCCTTCGAAAATCCAAAGGTCCTCTCCTTCTCCGTCGTCGTCCGAACAGCACGAGCCATCCTCGTCGTCGTCCCAAAAATCATCTTCATCGTGTTGTGCAGTGCATGCGTGCGCGTCCGCGCCACAAGAGCTCGTGTGGCAACCGGCGCATGCGTGAGAAAGGTTCACGGGGGCGTGGGTTCGTGCTACGGGTGTGGCGCGGTTCCTAAACGCCGTGGGTGATATACGCCCAAGGATATCTTCGGCGTTCTCAAGATCATCATCGAGTATTGAGGCCAGGAAAGGGTCCATGATGGGCTATTGCGTTTCCTGTTTCGTTTGAAAATGAGCCGTGCGTGACTACGTCCACATCCGGTTTATCCGCCAAATCTTTTTTTTTGAATTATTCAATTGGACGGATACGTGTCCCGGGGACGCTTTTTTTTTTAAAAAGTTGACGTGGTCCCACGCCCCGAGGATCCCGCCGAGATCCTCTGGGAAACAAACCTACCACGGTCGAACAATCCAGAACCATAGCTGGCAAAAGTTTAGAAACCGGAAACACTTTACGCACTACGTGTGTTTTTGCTTGCTCGAGCACCTAAGTTTTTGTTGGTCGTAACATCTTTCGTTCTTTTACTCGTTTCGTCTTTCGTTGGTGTGCCATCGCTGGCGGGCCTTGCGTTTTCGGGGCCTTTCGCCCTCGCGGTCCTTTCGCCATGGCGCGCCCCATGTCAATGGAAGAGTGCGCAAGGAGGCCTATGAGGAGTGGGTCATGCTATTTTTGGTCGAAAATATGGAATGGAGAAAACTCGATTCCACTCGAGTATTTGGTAGCTGGTGAAGCCCAGCATATTTACCGGGTGCTGGGCTTGGCGCATGCCATGTTCTTCAAGCATGGCTTCGGCAACGCCAAGAAACAAACGCAGCTGGACCGCTGGCGGGGCATCGCCAGCAACATCTTGTGTCGTTATATCGCATACCAATCCCAAGACCGGAAGAAGGAGCGGACGCCCGACTTCAAAGCAGTGGACAAGCAGCTGAAGGGGCATTGGTACAACACTCATGGTCAGATGGTGTACTCCGCTGGCAGCATGCAAGAGCGGCTCACGCACGATACCTTGCGCGCACGAGACTCACCGCCGCCAGAGTCTTTGCGGCAGCTCATAAGAGTAGTACTGACATCATCCAAGAGTGGTCATGTCATGAGGGACGTGACGGACGAGCGCGTGTACGCATGGCTGACGTCGTGGCCCGGTGAGTATCTCATTGATATATCATTTAGTAAACTTAAATAATAAGAATAATATCAAAACCCTAAACCCTAAGCCAAATTATTATATTCTCAATAAATGTTTACGCATCGCGAAAAAAAATACATCGCTAACCACGTTGTTTTTGCAATTCACAGGATTCAACGAGCCTGTGCGGCCGCCAGTGGGCAGGAAGCTGTCTTACCAATCTGGTGCGTGAGGTCCAAAAAGATTATATTTATTCTACATTTGCGTCACTCGTGCATTATTGACATATATTAATGCAGTTTTGTTTACGTAGTACCGTAACAAACTTAAGTGTTTATAGTAATTAAATTAAATTCCGGGTACATATAATGGTGGCACGAAAATGCTCTCGAGGGCCGACAAACCAATATAAATTCGGCGGAAAATGATGCTTTGGGCAACAAGCACTTTTAAATTAACCGAAAACTCCGAAAGCCAGGCTGTTGGGAGGGATTTTCCGCACCAGAGGAAGTTCCGACACCGGAGGGCCCGTTACAGGGTGCAATCGTTCAATAGGCACGCATGTACAAGATGGAGAGAAAAAACCCTTACTTTGGAATCAGACTTTGCAATCCTTGGGCTTTGGAAACCGCATCACCGCAGACAAGCCTGCCGCGCAGGAGCTACGCGCAGCCGCGCAGACGCTGGTGGCCCCGCCGTCAGCCCCCCAGAAAATGGCTGCTGCCGCCCGATAAACATTATAAATGGTGCCGAAATTGGCAGCCAGGCGCCTACAAACCATTATAAATCATTAAAAAAATCGCATTCGGCACCTTTTAATTAATGTTTCCGAGGAATACTTAAGTTTGTTACGGTACCTTGCCATTTATCATTATTTATCATTGCCCGATTCAGGCTCGGCGTCGGACGATGCAGGCGTGGTGGCAGGTACCACGAGGAAGAGGAAGGATGAGCAACAAGGTATGTCATGCCCACCTGTTTACGCAACGCGTAAACTGTTAAAATACTTTTTTTGGGCAAATTAATATAAAAGTTTTATTTAATGTTAAAACACTGTGCCTGTTTCCTTTGCAGGTGCGCCATCCGCACCAGCGACGGAGACGGGAGGCGCAAAAAAGAAGCGGGAAGCTGGCACTGGAGGTATTTTTTTGTTTACGCGAGGCGTAAACAAATTGTCACGCTATCATGTTTTTCGCTTTGCTTCGCCATATTATTGTACAAAGTTCACGATATGTGTATACAACGTTATGCCAAATGTGAACGCCTTGGCAAAACATTTCCATCGTAATAATATAATCACCTTCATCCAACTCGAAATGCTGTGCGTTATTCTTGATGTAGGTGCTCCACCTGCAGCTGCGGCAGGAGCGGGAGGTGATAAAAAGAAGAAAGACGGTGTTCCATCAGGCAAGTATTCTGTTTACGCGACGCGTAAACATTGCAGCTCAAATTTTTCATGTTCATCATAGTAATATAATTACTATCAACTAACCTAAAACATTGTTTTTTAATCGTAAAGGTGCGCCATCAGGACCAGCGACGGAGACAGGAGGTGCAAAAAAGAAGAGGCAAGCTGACGCTGGAGGTATGTTTAGTTTACGCGAGGCGTAAAAAATGTAACGCTTTCATGTTTTCGTATTGCTTCGCCATATTATTGTATAAAGTTTTCGCGATGCGTAAACAACGTTACGGCAAATGTTTACGCATTGCGAAAACATTTTCAGTGTGATAATATAATCACCTTTATATAACTGGAAATGCTTTGCGTTATTCTTCATGTAGATGCACCACCTGCAGCTGCGGCAGTGGTGGGAGGTGCGAAAGAGAAGAGAGACAGTGACTCGGCAGGCAAGTATTCTGTTTACGCGATGCGAAAACTTTGTACTAGTAATATCAATGCTCCGCTTCACAATATCAATGTTTCTTGTCTACGCTGTGCGTAAATATTGTCACGCCTAATGTTTACGCATTGATACGCATTGCGCATCGTAGTAATATAATCATCTTCACCATATCTAATATGCAGTGACATGTATACGTTTTGCGAACAGGTGTCGCAACTGAGGGTGGCGTGGTCGACGTCGTTCATCCGAGGCCGACCCTTGCCTCCGCGATGGCAAGCGCAACCCAGCGGCTGATCTCTCGAGAAACAATTCCTGTGGAGGAAGTAAATGACTCAGGCGTACACGATGGGCTTGAGCTTTTCGCCCAGGCAAACAAGAAGCAGGGTGTACCCGCTGCCGCAATTGGTGGGGAGCGGCAAGAACGGGCACCTGTCGCTCCAACTCCGGGTGCGTTATTTCATTTGTTTTTTCTTGAATATCGTTCTGTACTGATTACCCTGTATTTATGTGTATCAATGCTATTAGAGTATCGCGTTCTGTCTCTTCTAAATGTAATTCGCTTATGCGTGCAGCAGCCGAAGAGGGCGACAAACCGCACTCGTCATCCCCGGGAACAGGATCAGAATCCTCCTCTGGCTCGGGGTCGGACGCTGGCGGCAGCGATGAGGGCAGGGACGACGACAACGGGGATAGCGGTGGTGAGGACAATGATCGGGATAAGAGGGAAAAGGACAAGGACAAGAAGAAGAAGGTCAAGGACAAGGACAAGGACAAGAAGGATAAGAAGAAGAAGAGGAAGAGGAGCCACAGCGGATCCAAGTCCAGGTCCAGGAGCAAGGACTCGAAGCGCCGCCGGAGTGGATCACCCGGTGGCGGTACGAGCAAGAAGGAAATTGAAGCGATCAAGGAGGCCAGGCGGGCGTTGGAGGAGAAAGGTAAATACACATTATATACTTTTGTTATTTACGCGTCGCGTACAGCATCCACAACAGTCATTGACACACATAACTTCTTCAACAACCATACGCTTTACAGAGAGGGATTTTCGGCTAAAGCAGGAGCAGGATCGCTTGGAGCGAGAAAAATTGTTGACGGTCCATACTCCACATGGCATGATTGTCTACGGTACGTTGTCTTCTTATATACTTTATGCTTTATCTATTCTGACAAAGAAATTGTTTATCGTAGTATTTCCAGATTTTTTTTTACGCCTGACGTAAACGTCCTTGCATATTGTAGTTTACGTGTTGTGTGAACTTCTATTGCTCGCTAATTGTTATTGTACCGCTATAAATCGGTGTTGTTTCTACAGACAACTGGGAGGCCCTGATCGAGGGTGAGGCACGACGCAAGGCGAACGGGAAGGAGGAGGCCAACACTTTGTTCGAACTCCGTTCGGCAATGGCTGTAGAGAACGAAGGTACGTTGAGTCAACATGTTTGTATATGTGTGCAGTTCTGACGTGTAACGATGAAACAATGTCTTACATTTTTCGTCAGTTTTTAATGATATACACGCACGCTTGCACTTTACAGATGAATGGGACGACAGAATGAGGGAGTTCTTATATAAGGAACAGGAGAAGATTTCTTCAAGAACTGGTGCGTGCGTTAAACATCCGAATCCCTACATTTCCTGGTTTACGCGTTGCGTAACATTTTTGTTATTTTATTTTATTGAACCCATCTTCCCTTTCTTTACCTCCTGGCCAGGTGCCGGACCTTCTGGCGCAGGCCCTTCTGCCACCGACGTCAACCCGCACCAGACTGCCGCCAAAGTCCCAGGTTCGTCCTTCTAAAGTTTTCGCAACGCGTAAACTTATAAATTTATTAAATGAATTTGCTTTACTTCCCGCGAAACATTATTTCCGGAAGAACTAAATATAATTAATGTTTTTATGTATTTTGGATAGGCAAGAAGAGTGGCCGTGGGAAAGCTGCAAAGCTGAAGCAGGACCAGGAGATGCTGATGCCCCCACGACCGATGCCTGCTCGACGGTCTTACGAGAACGTGCCGTTAACGATTCGCCCGAACGTCCTGACAAGGATCAATCAAAAGGCTGTCAGTGATGAGGACAGCAATTGGATTGTGCTGCACACGGCTGGATGGGTGGTGGAGCAAGAAGATGGTCTGCTGCTTACCATCGCGATCCCCGAGTCGGGCCACGAGGAAAATACCTATGCTGTCATATCCATCGGCCGCATCCTCAGCGTAAAGGTAGTCGAGCAACACTTGCTCGAGTTCAAACTCCAGCGCTGGCGCGACAACAAGGATTTTCAGTTGAAACTCCCTTTCAACGCTTTCAGGTATGCTATTGGAACAGTTCTGTTGTTCCTGGCATATTAAACAAACCATTCAGCATTGTATAAGAACAAATTAGATGTTGAACAAATACTCTTTGTCTCGCATTGCATCGAACACGCAGGCCGATGCTCGCATATGCGGAGGTCGACCGCCTCCGCCTGTCTAGCTGGGACGTGCGGACTGCGGCGGAGCTACGGGAAAAGGTGGAGGGCGAGCGCAAGCAGGAGATGTCGAAGGCAGACTGGATGGACCTGTGGGAGAAGGAAAAACAGTGGATAGAGTGGGAAAACGATGAACATGTGCGTACTGTCAAAGCAGATACCAGTGGGCCAGCGGTGCATGTACAGGCAGGGGAGGCCATCGACGTTCCGCCCCCTGTTGGCGTTGTGCTGCCTGAAGGGCCGAAGATGACTGCTGAGTCGATGCAGGCTAGGGCGATTCAGCGCCGCACGTTCATTCACGACAACCCTTACGAGCTATCCGTCTTCAAGGTGCCTACACGCATACTTCAACAGGCGATACCTGGTGAGAATGTCTCTTTATCCAGCTATAGATACGTTTACGCGCTGCGAAAAGATTTCTTAATATAGACATATTTTGCACCCTAGTCCTGTGTTTTACACTTTGGGAAAAATATTGATAATTGTTTTCTCGACTTGTTCCCAGCGCACCGTGACAGAGAGCGGAACGAGGCGCATATGTTGGACATCTTGGATGCACTCAAAATAAACACGTACTCCTGCTCGGTGCCGGCCTACGTCCACATCTTGCCCGGGCAGTACTTGCGACGCCAGGATGGCTCCTTGAAGAAGATCGAAACACCGAACGACCTCCTCGAGTTTCCCATGGAGCAGTGGTGGTCCCTAGAGTACGTGCGCATATTTGCCTAACGTTTTTGTTTGGTTCAATTACAATATATATCGTGAAGAATTCGTGAGATCTTACTCGAAATTTCTATGCGTTTATTCCCAACAGTCTTCTCGAGCTGCTCGGAGGCAACCACCACCATTGGGCGTTAGAGACAGAAAGAAACACGCGGTTCAACGGCGACTGGGACTTGATGTTCAACTACGAAGTGACGCTGCCCGACGGGACAATCGACCGCCCATACTACTCTTGGTCGCATACTTACGCCCAGATTTGCGTTGGGTTGACTGATGCAGAGGCAAAGCTGGTACGTTCCTACTTCTATATAAAAGTTTACGCACTGCGGAAACTCTAATCATCAACAGGCAACGCTTGACGTCCATAACCTTGAATAGGATTTGACGCGCATCCAACCCCTTTGCACCTTACCAGATCGCCAGACTGCACAACGAGCAAGTGCACCGGAAGGACGACTGGGAGGTCAAGGTCACCAACCTGCGGGGCTACTACAAGCAAGTGCTGAAAAGCAGCAGAGGGAACGTCGCTAAGAAAGACTTGAAAAATGCTGTTGGTGACGAGTCCAGGTCGATTTTCGAGGCTGGAAAGGGGACCAAGATCACCACGCAGACGCCAAGAATGAACGTGGCGATGTTACCGGACAACCTGTGGGAGTTGGTCACACAGTTGTGGAAAGGCCTCAGGTAATTACTTGTAATTATACTAACTCAACCCCTCCTTGTTTCAATTAGGGACAACCCTAGTACGTTATCTATATATTTTTGTCGTCGATTTTCTACAGTATACTAACTTTACCCCTCCCCGTTTCTAATAGGAGCAACCCCATTTCGTTACGGACAGTATCCAAGAAAACGCCTGAGAAGCTCAAAACCGAAGGGACCTTTGGTGTTCTTAACCAGAAGAAACTGGGGACTACCATCTGTGCCACATCCCCCGAGTACGGCAGTGCAGAGGTGAGGAATCAATTACTTGTTGAGGCTTTACGCAGTTCGTAAACTATTATTGTTAGTTTGTAGGTATAAACCATATGCGTTGCAATTTATCACAAATAAAACGCGATGTTACGCTTCGCGTAACATGATATGGTTGTCTGACACCACCTGTTTGTTTTTTCTTTCAATATAGATGGAGGTTGTGTTGCGGCGGATTTTGGATGGCATGGTCGGCTGGGAGGTCGACAATCCTCAGTTGAGCAACGTGGTGAACGAGTTCAAGACCTACTGCTGCGGCGTGAAGCACTTCAAGGACGAGTTGGCCTCCGCCGGTGTACGAGTAGGCCACTCCATCGATGGCGAGGCGTTGGAAGGCCTTCTGTCCAAGAAGGAGGTCTACTCATTCGTGCTGACGCAAGGCGGTATTCTACGGAAGGCGTACCCCAAGAACAAGAAGAACCGGTACATCCCGCCTGCGGAGTTATTGAAGCCGTTGCGCGACTTTGCAGAGAAGTCGTGTACCGATGCGAAGAGGGCTGCGGCGAGGGCGGCAAAAGGGGAGGCGCTGCCGTCGGACAGCGTCGGTGCTTGGAAGGCGCTGGCACCAGATGATAAAGGTAATTGTCTTATACACTAATGTCTAATCTGTTTCGCATGACCCTTTTTACATTAATTTACATTCGATTACATATTCATTTACATTGTGCAATGAACAGGAGACGTCTTCCGGTGGTGTCTGCTCGAACGTGACTTCACGGACTTGGGCGGGTCACGAGGCATCCTGGCTGAGGGTGACCCCGACAAGGGACGAAAGATCGAGCTCGCGTTCATCGACGCACCCTATGGGTCGGACAAGAAGAACAAGGCTGTGTGGGACGATGCCTGGTCGAAGGACAACTTTCGTGATGCCTTGGATGTAAGTACTCGACCTGCTTTTGCACAGCGACCGGATACGAATATGTATGAATAAAATCAAAAGCCATGTTCGCTACTTTGTTTGAAAGCCGGTCCTTCTTTAATGTTTGCGCAGATCTTCACGGAAGTGTGCGCGGAGAAGGCAACGGTTGTCATCTTCCCGGGCAGGGCGGTGGCCCTATCACATTGCATTTCTGAATGCATCGACCACGGCCTCAACGTGTCGGTGCACCATTGGTTCAAGTGTAAGTTCGACACAAATATCGATATATCTTGCATTTACCTTTACACAATACGTAAAGCATAACAGTGTTTGGATAACCCATGACCGGACGTGATATAGTGTTTACGCAGAGCGTAAACAATTCGATAGACAATAACTAATTAGACAAAATACTGTCAGATTGTTTACGCGCTGCGTAACCAAACCCTTTTCTCCATACTAATACTACTCAATTTTTTCATTTGTTTCAGACGATGTAGACTACAAGCACGGGACCGTGGGCAAGCACTGGAACCACAGCGCAGAGGCGCTGGTCGTGGCGTGCACCAAGACAAGCGCTGATTCGGAAGGGGAACAGGGCAGTGGCTGGGTGTTTGATAGCCCGCTTGTCGACGGCAGCGATCCACATGCATTCGACACTTGCTACTTTTGCCCTCCCATGCAAGGCAGCAGCAAGGTATCCATGCCATTGGAAGCCCCGGACGACACAGGAAACAGGAGGATCGTCAACCATGCCCAGAAGCCCATGCTATTGTACAGGCGCTTAATAGAGCGCTTAAGCACGACTGACGGTGTGGTGGCTGAGTTCACGGGTGGTTCTGGCACGCTCGCCGCGACGTGCGCCACTTTCCCCGAGCTTCGCGGTCGCAGCGGTATGCCACACTTATACTCAAATACAATAAAATTTATAATTGCCTACATACTTATCACTTATCTTTTTTTGTATTTGGGCATCCCTTGCTGAATTGTCCTTGTCTCGAATCCATCCTTCTCCTACAGTCGTGTTGGTCGAGCAAGAACCGGACCAATGCCTACTTATCAAGTATCGCATGGCTAATCTCGATACATGCGCGAGTGCTACCGAGGAGCTTCAGATGCCGCGTCTTCCCGAGAAACTGCATGGTTTGGAGGACGAACATTACCCCTTCCAGGCGCGTGTTCGTCTTGCGTTCCTTTGAAGGGTGTAATAGTGATCGCCATACTGCTTGTAATAGTGATCGCCACAATTGTAGTGCACGACTATTTTTTTAGAATATTCTATTGTCTCTCTTACCTGTTACACAGGCTCGCGAGAAGAAGAAGAAGAAGAAGAAAAAGAATGTTAAGGACAGTGATGAGATGTCCGATGGCGGGGATGCGTCCGATGGAGAGGGGGACTCAGACTTGGATGAGGTAAGTTTTTTAAAGTGAATGGGCATTGCTAACAGTATTTAAGTTGGAGTTAGTTTTTGTGTTATTTCTTACGTTTTACGCGCCGCGTAACCTTGTACACGGTAAATACAATTGATATATGAATAAGGTGATTATACAGTGTGAAATGATGTGGAAGTCATTGGGGCTGAATAATTTTTTTTATACACCTTGCCGGTTGGATGCAGGAGGATGATGATCTACCGGATGATGACGGTCAGCATCAGGAGGAGGAGGGGCACGGTGGTGGTGTTGTTCACGGTGCAGAGGTGTCGGGTGAGCAACAGTTGGATGATGGTGGTGGTGACAGGACACACAAGGATGGTGGCGGTTTTGGAGGAGGTGATGATGAAGGCGCAATGGTGTCGGGTAAGCTACAGCCTGAAGACGGCGGCGGTGGTGGAGGTGGTGGTGATCAAGAAACAGCGCTGAGGGATGAGCAACACCACGATGCTGCTGGTGGTGGAGGTGGTGAAGGAACAAAGGAAATGGTGGATGCCATATGTTCACCTGGTGGCCAAGGTTCCGTTCCTCCACCAGACAAGGTACGTGCATGCCAAATAATAAGCGCTCTGTTTGTCGCACGCTATTGTTAGAATTAACGCAACGCGTAACAATCTTTGCTCGCTACTCGAAACCTTGGCAGGTACCGAGCGTGGAAGTCTCGCCGACGAAGGATGAGGAGGATCGAAGGCCGATGGACGAAACTCATGGCGAGGTACGTAAAGTGGTATCTTGATTAACATGACACCTATCACGCGAGTGTCCTTTGATCAGTTATCATATGACGTTAATAAACAATCATTCTTCACAAATGTCCAGGCTAAAGCAGCAGAGGGAATGGGCGTAGTCCCAGACACGCCAATTACTTTGAGCCGTGAGGTACGTGTTTCAATTCATGGACTCGTTTGCGACATGCTTGCTCTTTGCGTAGTAAGTTACCATATACACTGTGGCTTTGATACTACCTCCACCATCGATACCCCTTAATAGGAGGAAGAGGCCAAAGAGAAGCCACGCGTGGATGGACACGAGGAGGGGCAAGAGGAGGGCCAAGTGGAGAAAGAGGTATTCAAGCAGCATGTAACAAAGTGTAATTCGTGCCAGGAACTTATCACTTCGGTTACATTCGCTACTTGCCGTGCCTGTAACAGGTTTTGCCACCGTAGGAAAGATTGTTTTGAAGACAGATTCACCAAGACATGCAAACTCTGTCCAATAGAGAAATTTAGTGCAAGTATTCCTCTCGAGCCCCACGTTCTTCCACCCCAAAATAACCCCAAAACCCCACCACAATTTATCAAAAACGTCAAAGGTGAAAAGTAGTTGTGTTATCAGATAGGGATTGGTTTAGGTGGTTTTTCATGATTACAAGGATTGGTTTAGGTGGAATATCTGGTGTGGTATTACGCCGTGCGTAAACATCTTTCACGTTTTGCCTCGTCGCAGGATACTACCCCGATTGGGGGTGAGGCTGCTACGAACGCTGCCACAAACGTAGGGACGGAGGATGCCAAGGTACCCGCACAATTTGTTAAAGGGAAAACTCTTTGCTGGGTGTGTGATACTGTCATTGACCAAACCAGGTATCAGAAGTGCAAGGAGTGTTCGAATATATGCCACCGGAAAGGGGCTTGCGTCCACATTTCCGGTCCGAAGATGTGGACGTGCAAGAAATGCACAAATAAGCAGTAGTGAGTATTATCATTAGGAGAATTAGGATAAAATTTTGGCGGTTGGCGCAGTTTACAGCCATGTGACGGTATTGTTTTTTAAACAGGTTTCGAATACCTTTTATCTCACCTTCTCTGTTTTCACTTGCCTTTATAGGGTCCGTTAGGAAAGAAAGCTTTTTCAAAGGAGAGTGGCTGTTTGACAGACAACGAAATTTTCAACTGTATGATGCTTCAGGTGAGAACGTTTCCACGTCAAGCCTTATGTTTTTCTTTTTATGTCTTAGCCAAGCGTAATCCAGCGAATGTAAACAAAATTAACCTAAGTTCTTATTCCAGGTCCAGGATTGTGACACAGATTCGAGCGTATACGATATTGTATACGCTTCCTCGGAAAAAATAATGATCGAGACCTTGGAGAAGATTGTCTCTCTGAACTCGAAGGTGCTGCGAGGAGCCGACGTTCGTGACGGGAAGTTGTGCACCCTAATTCCTTATCAATCGGGGATGCACTGGAGGTGCGTATTGCTATACAATATCGAAGGAAAAGGGCAAGTATGGTTGTATGACCCCTTGACCGCTTTCCCAAAATATATGAAGGCAGATATAGCCAAGTTAATGAAGAATACTTGGCAATGGTCGGTACATATTATTTCATCCCCTCCTCTGCAAGGAGACGGATACAATTGTGGCATCTGGGTAATTTATTTCGCAAAAAAGTTTGTAGAATGGCTCCAAAACACCCCTTTCCGTAGTTTTGACGAGTATTTCAATTACTGCACTACGGCGGAAAATCGGTTTGATAGTGGTGCCGGCGACAAGCTGCGGGACGAGTATGGCAAATCACTCATCCAAGCTTTGACTCTACCCCTAGTGGATCAGGAACGTCTTGGTTTGGTACCGCCCGGCTCTGGGACTTGACGTCAAAGTTTACGCGACGTGTAATATTTTGTTACCTTTGTACACTACTTGTGACATGTTCTCATGTTTGTTAACATCCTACACTCTTCAAGCTCTAACTTTTCATGGAATCAGTAAAATCGTTTGAACTTTTAAATACACAGCTGTAATGTACGCCGTGTAACCAGGAAATAAGGGAAATTTTCATGACGGTCTCGGGTTTTTACAAGTAGGTTCTGACATTTTGTAAGGTGAACTCTCAAAACATGACGAAAGTTGTGACTCCATTCAAAAAAATCGTAAGGAATCGCACAAGTACGTAACTTCCGCCTTCAATTTATAACAACATAACGTAAAAAACAAGATGTAAAAATCTCTTATTTAGCAATATAGTTCCGGTTAACCTCAAGTTCTTGTTATGAGCGTGAACGGCAGTGCAAGGAGTTAAGCCAGTGGTTGCAGCAAGTGCCAGCAGGGCGGATCCGCGGTGGGTGGCAGAGTTGTGTGCCTACTGACATTCTCGT
>JAUBNQ010060791.1:0-17563 GCA_032353495.1 Ctenopoma kingsleyae | reverse complement strand
GGGGGACCTTCCTGATACACTGAGCTCCTCTTCTCCTTCTCTCTCTCTCTGTCCACTTTTATGACATCATTGCATGTAAATATTTTTATTTTAGTCATAAACCTTACACTGTAAAGTGCCTTGAGATAACTCATGCTGTGATTTGGCGCTATACAAATAAAATTGAATTGAATTGAATTATATATTATATTATATATTATATTTATAAAGTATTCACATTTATTGTAATTTGAGAAGGACTAATATCTGAAGTGCTGTGCACAGTGTACCAGGAGATAGAAGAATATAGCAGAGCAGGGAGGGGGAGGGCAGGGCCAAAACAGATTATTTTGAGTTTTAGGCTAGTGCTAACTTAAGCTGCACATCGTAGCTTTAAGTTGCAACTTATTTTATATAAGAGTTTAGCTAATTTGTTGCTATTATTGCAATTTAAAAAATTAAAAGCTGGAATAAGTAAAAAAAAAAAAAGAGTTCTGGCTTCTAGAATTAATTCAGCAAGTCATCATCTGAGTTGTATTTTATATATTATATTTTTCATAACAATTTAAGTTTATTTCCTGTAACATAAAGGTGGATGGATGGTTCTCCAGTGGTGTTTCAAAGGTGGGATGAAGGTCAGCCTGATTTCAAGAATTATGATGAGAACTGTGCAATCATGCAATATTCCACAGGTAAGTAAACTAGAATCTGTAGGAAATTTTTAGCAAATGGAAACTGCAAGAAAGCATAAAAAGGAATGTATAAAAAGCCACACTGTTGAGTGTTGTTTATGATATGATTTTGGGTATGATTCACAGGATTCTGGCATGATTATAACTGTGGATTCGAGTTCAAGTCTATTTGTAAACGTATAGGATCACCACCTGCCAACGCCACTGTGGCACCTACCGTTCCTCCTAAAGGTGGCTGCCCACCCAAGTGGGAAAAACTCAACTCTAAGGTCAGAGGTCACATTTAACTTTTATACATTTGCTGTTTTAGGAGCATGGGAATAAAGGTTCTTGAATGATTATATTATTAGTGGCGCAGTGACGGGTCTTTTTATTTGAAAAACATTTAAATATTGATGTTTCACAGCATAATTGTTCTTTGAGATGTCACGTTGGGAAAATGCACCGCACACACAAGAACAATATGTGAATTGTGAATCACCTTATCAATTCTCATCTGTAGTGTTACAGAATCATTAAAGACCAGAAATTAACATGGAATGAAGCAAGGAAACATTGTCAATCACTGGATGGAAATCTGGCTACTATTTCCTCAAGGCATGTGCAAGGTTTGTTTGACATATTTTTTCCAATATACAGTACAGTTTTAGGGTAGGGAACCGAAACTCAGTTCCAAATTAGAATCAAATACAAAGTGCTACTGGGTACCCATAGCAAAAACTTAATTTATTTTCTGGATATCAGTCATTTGCTTATATATGAGCTAGCGTGCACACCTATCATTACGACCTACAACAGTATGTGAATGATAGATCACAGTATAGAGCAGATGTTAAAGAACACTGTTCCCTTTGCAATAAAGGGAAAGCTGTGATGAAAGGGCTATCCTTTCTCAGTAGTCAAATCTGTGTCACTTAGTTAATGTTAGATTTGAGATTAAAAAAACTTCATTAATCCCAGAGGGAAATTGTTTTGCCTTGTTACAGCTGCTCTCAGGTCAAAACGAAAGAAAAGAACCACAACCAGAGACAAAAAAGAAAACAGCACCCATACTAAATAATCGCTGCATAAATACACAAAAGTACAGTGCCCGGAGGAAAAAAAACAGTGCAGTGCGCACAGTTTAGTAATCTGTGCTCTCGATTTAGTAATCCATGTGCACAGTTAACTGTGAACTACTAGTTACTAGTTTCTATTGTTCAGTTTATAGTAGACCCACAGAAGTGTTTTCCAGTGCACCATCCAAAGGTATAGAAAACACTGTGTTTTATGTGTATTTTGATAAAACTGGAGCGAAAAATATAGAAATATCTGAACTGCTGTTTTAATTTTTTTTTAGTGTTTTTGATGAGTCAACTGGCTGACACATCTACTGAGAACCTGTGGATTGGTTTGCATAGACTCCATGGGAGTATGTTTTTGTGGACTGATGGGCAACCAAGGTCATATATCAACTTTGACTTTAATGTAAGTATACACTATCTAAATTGTGTTGTTTTTTGTTTTTTTTGCACATTACATATGGGTAATAGAGCTGGGCGGTATAACCAAAATTCTATATCACGGTATTTTTCAAAAGTATGATGGTTTCATGGTATTCAACTGTATTATTTTCCCCATGCATGAGTTGGTGTTAATTATATTTTCCACTGATTGAGAGAAGAGCGCCAGATCGCAACAGACATCAATTTAGGTTAGCTTTCCTATAGAACAGGTCTATACATTGTCCTTTTATTAAACTAACTTAACAGCCTTAGTCCTAACAACAGAATGAAAAGAGAAAAGAGGAGAGTAAAAAAAAGAAAACAGCATGTAAACATTTAGCAGCCTTGACCCAACTGTCCAGTCCTGCTCTAGTTTAACGTGTATAAATCTTTTATAAAAGACACATGTTCTCTGACATAAACAGTCTGTAGCTCCATAAGAGATGACGGAGGTACGACAGCAGTGGAGCAGGAGAACCAGCTGAGGCATATTGCTCAGGTGACAGAGAGAGAGGAGGAGAACGAGCCACTTTTTTAGATGATACTTATGAGGGAGGGTCTGCCTGCCCTGGAGCGGGGAGACAGATTCAGACAGAGGGAAGCGACAGAGTGAGCCGACGACAGTCACAGCGATGTGGGAGGGGCTCGGTGCTCCGTCGGAGAGAAGGAGACTAATCAGACACTTAATTACAGCGAGCCTGCATTATTACCTTCTAAAATGACCGACTCTGATAGAGTGAACGTCATACGTAACATGGCGAAACGAATGCTAAAGTCACGTTAATGTTAACAGTTAAAAAAAACCTCATGAAATAAACATCGCTGTAAACCTACGAGAAGCACTAGCAAGCGCTTCTGCAAGTCATGTCTGACTGGAAAAAGTGGAGCTTCTTCAGTTTTACCTGAGGATGTGGAGGGTGCCGATCTTAGTTTCAAACATTCCTGGTACTCCACAGTATGTTTGCGGCTAACTTTGTGCAGCAAATTACTCGTGTTGCCACCTCCGGTGACAACTTTAGCTCGTCAGCAGTAAATAGTTTTTTGGTCCACGTCCGAGCTTTTAAAACCAAAGTATCTCCAGACAACAGACAAGCAAAAGTCCTTCTGTGTCATCATGTTCAACTTTATCATCTGCTACAGCTTCTCTGTTTATTTTCACCGCTCAGTACCTCCACTAACGAAGGTACTCCGTTACATGCGTGTTTAGCAGTGTGGCAGTGAAAAAGGTCCCCCTTAAACAGCTTCCCGCTCCGAACGTTGTTTAGGCTGTTTAAACCGGTATTACGGTATAAGGAAAATCCATATCATAACAAAAATAAAAACCGGTTTTCGGTATGAACCGGTATACCGCCCAGCACTAATGGGTAATGTTAACATTTTTGATATATTTCTTATATATTCAACATTCTGAAAAGTAAAATGCATTTGTATTTTAATTTTAAAAAAAAATCTGTATTCATGAACATCTCTAATCTCAATGTGTTTGCATTGCAGGACCATGGACTACGGTATACCAGGCAAAATGTAAGACGTTCTTTAAAGCTTAACTGGAGAATACAACCTACTGCATTTGTCATCAAGTCATACATAGATAGTAATAAAATTATATTGTTTTGACAGCTCTTAATTTACTACTGCATTTTAACACTGTTTTCACACAATGCTTTTCATAATTTTAAAACTGTTTATTTATTCAGATAATTCTACTATCAATTTACATTAGAGGACTATTAATGCAAGACTTAGGGTTGGACTATATATTTATAAGGGTTATCATGATTCAATACAAAAAAACATATTTATTGCTATTGAAAGTAAGGTGTATTCCTGAACTGAAAATGTATTACTATACCTTAGCATAATTATACTGGATTCTGACAGTATTCTCTTTTCCTCTGTGTACCTTCCAAGGACAAATGTGTTGTGATCAATACCACACCTGTGCGTGCTGTAGGTAAATGGAAAGCTAAGCCCTGCAATGACACCAATGAATTTATCTGTCTTCGAAATGTTGGTGAGTCTGTTTCTACACAAGTTGGAATGTTATTTGATGAATATCTTCTAACTTCATCAATCACTATTGATGAACATGAAAACTTTCCTACAATATGTAAGGTTAATGTATGGTTCAGTCAGCATTTCAACAATAAACATTTAGTATGAAATGCATCTGTACAAAAGCGCTTGACACTATTTTTTTTTTTAATTCTCTCTGTAACAGTCACATCTATGCCAGATTCTCCTGGAGCAACAATACCCACAGATTATGTCAAAATATTTAATGACTCCATCAAGGTCATCACTCAAAAAATGAACTGGAATGCCGCCAAAAAATACTGTGAAGATGATGGTGCAAACCTGGCTAACCTGCGAAATAGGTGGACACATGCCTATGTTGAACTGCTGGCTCTGAACATCAAAGCTCCTCTGTGGATTGGACTAAAAAAACAGCAGGTACAGTGCTGAATGCCTCTGAAAGACTTTGCGTATAGCAAAATAACATAACTGAATCCTGTTTTTAACAACTACCTACTGTAAAAATGAGCACTAAAATGTTTGTTACTCCTTGCTAATGAAACACACACACACTATTATTTGTAATGAGGAAAATGTCTGTTATTAGTAGCACAATAAGAAGAATTAAGATACTATTTGACCAACATTCATTGCCATATTTCAGTCTGGATGAAAAAGGTCCAAGCTGTAACGGGTTTTCAGAATTTGGGAGCCAAAAAGCAGCCAGATTCCCAGAATCAGTTTAAATGGGTATATAGGGCTGGGCAATATGAAAGTTTTCTGGATGGGCAGGGGAGTGAGCTGTCTGCTGTGAGAGGGAAAAGAAGCAAAAGTCAAAGCGAGGTACATGCTGTCAATATAACGTTAGAATCTATACTCGATAGTCACGATATATATTCTCCTTGTAAGTCGCTTTGTATAAAAGCGTCTGCCAAGTAAAGTAAAGTAAAGATATAGTCATTTACTATATCGCACGTGGAACAAGTCGAGATACATCGAGTATATTCGATATATAGCCCACCTCTAGTTGTAAAGGTGATCAGATGATTTGAAACAGTTCTGGGAAGGTAGCGTCCTGTATAAGTGGTTAGGTTGGTCATCATCTACACACAGAGCGATACATTACAGAGATTGAGGTAGGGAACCGAAACTCAGTTCCAAATTAGAGGTGATGGTTCTTACTGTCTAGATGGTGGAGATGAGGCGAAATCCAAAGGAGGGAAGAGACAGGTTCTAAGTAGTAGCTGCTGGAGTGGGTGAGGTAGTAGACCAAATGGCCGACAGCAGGTGAATAGAGAGGCAGGTAACAGGTTGAAAACATGGTGGTGGCTGGAGGAACTGGTGTCCACTATGTAGGCTAGAAACTGGAGACACACACTAAGGTGACAGGTATGTTAGTATGAGAACAGAATATCATAAAGGTCCCATATTCAACGTAGAAAAGCCAGTCAGCAAGAGAAACAAAAGATCAGGAGGACATGTAAATAGAAAAGACTACTGAGAAAACTAAAATCCTTTTTAAAAACCTTGAAAAAAACACTTAAATATTCAAAATATTCTTGATATAAAATAAATGTTCTAAGTAAAAACCACAGTGACTAAAGAGTCCCTATTGATGCTTTCTCTTCATACACGTCTGTACATTCATTTTCAGTGGAGCAGGATGTGGCAGAAAACTAGCCTCATAGTTCTTTTCATCCTCTTCAAAAACATTTTATTTTGCTCACTTCAATTACACAAACCTCTATGAAATGATACAGAATAAAGGTTGTCAAAAGTGCATAAACAGGTCTCTTCAAATAAAGTTACGTTAAGTTAAACATTTCTTCTCATAATGGTGTCCAAAAACAACATCAAAGTCTTCATAAACAGAAAAGCAGAGACATCCAAATATGTCTGTGAAGATTCTCAGTCATCCAGGTGAAGTTGTCTGGAAGTTGAGTCATGGCAACTGGACTTCTTTCTTGTAAGGTAATACCTTGACTTACTTGAGAAAGCCCAAGTCTGACTTGAGAAAGCCCTCTGGAATGGAAGGCGAAACGTTGTCAAGGAACTAAAACAAGTCCAGTCCACTGAAAAGACTTTTTTTTGGGAAAACCGTGACCTGGATGACTGAGAATCTTCACAGATATTTAACATGTTTCTTCTAATAAAATAAGTTAGAGCCAGCAAACAGACAAAAAAAAGAAAAACAGACAGGTGTCTGGTTAGAGTCACCACATGGAGAAGGAACAATGTGGCAAAGAGACAGGGTGGACAGGCCTCTTAAATTATTCCTTCACATGCATTACCACTTACCTGATTGCCGACAGTCACAGAGACAGGCAGGAAGTGAAAAAGACGCCGGCTAGGGGATATCAAAATAAAAGCAGAAATAGAACAAAAAATAAATAACCAGGTCAGGACTCAACTGTGACAAAAGCCGCCATAATGTTTAAAAAAATCACTGATCCACTGAACACAAAGTCTGCAGAGTTTCTAGAGAATAATAAAACTGAAATGTGGATCAATCTTTGCTTTCAGACAAACGGTAATTTCAAATACGTTGATGGCTGGCAGATGACATTTACTCAATGGGGTGTTAATGAACCAAGGACAAACCAACCTTGTGTTTACATTGATGTTGATGGAAAATGGAAGACTGCTACCTGCAATGAGACCATGAACAGTGTTTGTATGAAATCAACAGGTACAATCAATACATGATTACATAAGCCAACCTAAATGCCTCTATATTACTCTAAAGCATATAAAAATACTTTATGCATTTATCTGTGTGAAACTCTGTTTAATATCATTTGATGACACTTTTTAATTATATAGAGTGTATGCATTTACATTTTGACATATATTAGATTAAATACTGTAAAAAAGTTTAATTAGTTGATCCCACTCATCATTCTCTTCTTCACAGATGTGTCACCAACAGAGCCAAGTGGTTTTCCAGGAGTTTGTCCTGATAATCCAGATATAACAAACAGAGAGCAGTATTATTTCTGGATACCATTTAAGGGTAACTGTTATATTTTCTTCACGAAGGAAGAGTCTTGGCCAAATGCAGCTGTTAGTTGTGCAAGACATGGTAAGTGTTTTCTGTAATATATACATTTTATAACATGCCTTTAGCTTTCACTGAAGACTACTGTTTTGTTTTGCAAAGGTGGTTCACTAGCCAGCATTGAAGACTCATTTGAACAAGAATTCATTCAAAACAATGTGAAAATATTTGAAGACAGCCACAACTCTTTCTGGATAGGCCTATTTAAAACATTGAAAGGTACAGTCACATTGTCCACTTTTTCATTAGACAAAACATTCTTCTAGATTAATGGAAAATAAAAAATAAAATAAAAAGATAAACAGAACTAGTAATGAAGATAATATACACTACCAGTCAAATGTTTGGACACACATAGGAATTACCATGTTTTTCATAAAAAGATATATCGTCAGTTGTGTTACCATCATGCACGTGGTTTTCTAATGATCAGTTATCCTTTTACATTAATAAATTTGCAATAGCAAACATAACAGGCTATTGGAAGACAGTACTAATGTTTGCAGAATTTACGCCTCTGTATGTTTATGTAAATATTCCTTTTAAAAATATTTTTTTTCAGCTACAATAGTCATTTACAATATGAACAATGTCTACACATTCATTCTGATCAATTTGATGTTATGAAATCTGCTTTTCTTTCACAAACGTTAATATGTGTGTCCAAACTTTTGACTGGTAGTGTACATGTAGGATTATATTTGATAGAAAATGCTATATTTCTTAAATAATATGTTTGCAATTATTTGTTTTCATACTTTGTTTTGGGCACAAAGGGTGGTTTGCAGGTTTTGGGTTATAACACAAAAACATCACAATAATCACTCAGGTGTAATAAATGTTTTCTGCAAGACTTTAAAAATGGAGAGCAGAAAGCAAAATGTATATATGTTTGTTTCCAGGCGAGTGGTTATGGTTGGACCAATCAGTCATGGACTACACTAACTGGGGTGAAGCTCAACCTAATAATCGAAGTCATGGGATGATTACCTCTTCAGATGGAACATGGAAGGTATTTAATTCGTGGTATCCTAGACCATACATCTGCAAAACACCGAAAGGTAAAATAATTCTTTCTTACTATTTGAATTGTAATGATGAGGTCAGTGGGAGTGTTGTTGTTAATGTAATGAATGTTAAAACTGGCCAGTGACTTCAGAGTTCAGACAATGAGCATAAAATTCCCTCAGCTCTGAAAAACAGAGTTTTTGAATCTGATAATTATGAATTACATATTAGGAAGTATGACAACAGAGGTAAATAACAGGCAAATTATACTTTTTTGACAAAACAAAGGTTTGTCCTGCCCCTCTCTGCCTGTGATTGGCTAAATCTCTCTCTCTTGGTGCAAATTACAGGGAGCTGAGCTCCTCTTTATAAGAAATGATCAAAATTATTTACGGGGGTGTGCTCTATAAATTTTTATTCATGGCATGGATTTACGTTTTTCTGTATCTTCATCATCATTGATCAACTTTAAAATAAGGCTGTGACTGATGTTTGATTAATCACTAATGAACTGTTATAAAGATCCCTGCATGGAGAGAGGATTGTTTCTGCTGTTAATAACACAGACGTCCTGAGACCTGCATCATTTTCCCTTTTTGAGGGAAAACACAAAGTAAAAAATCAAACAAATACCTGTATCTGCATTAACAGACAATAAAGAAAGAAGAGTGAGGTATTAACCAGAGATGTTAGATCAGCTGCATGAAGCCATGTATAAGGCTTCATAGTCTGAACTGTAGATGAGTCATTGATGTGTCTGGCAGTGCTCAGCTTTTTTATGATTTATTTTATTATTTATTATTGTATGTACCCTTGAGAGGCCACAGTTAATACTGAGATGGCATTGAATTATAGCTTAATGACAAGTTACTTCATTAATTTATATATAAATTAATATTAAACTACATTATAATGCTATTTAAACATGATGATGTTGCAGACCCGGACATGAGGAAAGTTTCTCTATTCGGACCTCCTTAAATCATACTTGATTACCCCTGCTGTAGAGTATGCCACAAAGAGCTTACACACAAATTTGAAAGCGCGTCAAAAATGTATCTCCATTTACAGCAGCGCCATAAACTCCAGTCAGAAGAGTGAGTTCAACTTTGGTCTGCCGCTAACGTCTCAGCCACAAAACCTGCACAGCCGACTGCGTTCACCTTTGGTGTGTCTTATAAAATGGGAAGTGACAAGTGGCGCTAGTATATATCTAAAAACATGGTCCCCATAGCAATACAAACACAGCAAAGATTGTTTTAAAAAGCTGCTAAACGCTTGATCAGTACCAGTTGCCCACTCAACAGTAGTTTGCAGGACAGGTGCTGCCAGAAATGTTCATGAATGTCTGGAAGGTTCTTAGTTATTGACTCGCTAATGTGAAACTTTCAGAAATTTCAGACTTTCCACAGAAAGTCAAATCTGATGTACATGAGAATGACTGCACATTATATAGATAGGGCCCTATGATTTCCGCAATCCAGAAAACGCGGACGGAATCGCGGAATTCAACAAATAAAATGGAATCCAGTATCAAACGCGGAATGTTTTATAATTCACTGATATCGGTGTGCCAGCAAAGTAAAGCAATAGTTTCTAATGAATTTCAGCCGCTGCAGCCCCTTGTACGTGTTACCTGTTTAAACGGGACTCAGCTTTCCACTCACACAAATGCACGGACGCAGAGGAAAAAAAGTCAGCAGTAAGAGACTCACTGAAACACTGAAGTCTAACCACTTACAGTCAAAGACTCACATCAGAAACAGACAAGAAGCAAACTAGCACGAGCTGCTCACTCCAGGGAAGTCTTGATCATACAAACAAAATGATTTGTATTCCAGGTGTTCCCAATGTTTATTTGATACATATTTTATGTTGATTTGAAATGTGAAGCACTTTTATTTTACAAAAGGAGGACTGACTATTTATTTAAATGTGAAAGACATAAGGTTCTTTGTTTTGCATGAAAAATGTTTTTGTTGTTTGCAGGCTAATATTGAAATACATTAGCAAAGCAGTAAATGTTCTGTGTTGAAGTTGAATAACTGATCAGATTTTTTCTATTACATTGTTCTTTTTTTCCATCCACCCCAAAAATTTACACTTTTAGGTGAATAAATATGATTATAATGTAAAACACGGAATTCAGAAGAACAAAAATGGAAAAAACAGAATTTAGGAAAAAATTAAACGGAATTTAGGAAAAAAGGAAACGGATTTCATAGTGCCCTATATATAAGACTGCTAACAATAGTGAGTGTCCAAACGAGCCATTTCCCTTAGTATCAGGCAATTTATTCCATTTTTTAAATTTATATAATTGTGACATTACTTTTGTCATTGTGTGAAAACAGAGAAAAAAGTTATAAATTACGATAATTGTAATAAAATTCTTATAATTCTTATAATGCCTTTGAATAGAACCTGAAAATTTTGTACAGGAAAATACCAGGATATAAAAGGTATATCGTGACAGATCCAAAAGATAATATGAGATGTGGATTTTTTGGTCTATATTGTCCAGCCCTAGTCTACATACAGTCAGTTTTTTCTTTAGCGCAGCTGTAGTCAATCCTGGTCCTCGAGGGCCACTGTCCTTCTAGTTTTCCAACATTCCCTGCATTTACAGCTTCTGCTGTAAGTGTTGCTGTCTGTCATCTGACCATATTTTCCTTTGTTCTCCACAGTATTACCATCAACGCCATCAACGCCATCACCAACATCACGCGGTAAGTACCACTGCTTTATGTAATGTATTTCACACAGAATTCTTTTTGCTGATCATCATCTATTTTAATCTGTGCAGGACCTTTTATAAATCTTCATGACCGTGGTCACATAGTTTTGGCAGTGGTGGTGATCATTGCCATGGGGGCAGTCATTGCTTTCTACCTCTTCAAGAAGTCTGATCATCGCTTACCCATTCCTGACACTTTAACCAGCTTTGCCAACCCACTCCTCTTCAGCAATGACCAGTCACAGTCTGATGTGACTGACACGAAGAAACTAATAGAGAATGCAGTGGAAAATCATAATGATTCATAACATGCATGATCCATGATTTCAATATGGGAGTTTCAGTCATGATGGCAATGAGTGGTTTATGAATGAATGAATGGTCATGGGGGTGGGGGGGATATGATGTTGTCCTGGGCCCACCCAGGCCTGTTGGCGGGCCTGATTTTAATAATAAATTTTATTGTAACTAATGAGATAGTATTGGGTATTTTTTATCTTTATCTGTTGCTGTATAAAGCACTGTGCAAGGAGCATCTAGATGTCTACTTTACATTAAACTGCCATAAACGTCAATGAATTTTGATAATGTCAGTAATCTGTCCTGCATCTTTCAGCACAATTTGATTCAAATTCAGTATGATTCTCACAACTGCAGTGTCAGACTATGCAATTACATAACTGCAAAAAGCTGCACTTTAACTATATAAATATGCACATGTGAATGTGACAGCCTATTCTCTTTTTGTGTGCATTTTGCTCATGATGTACGACCCTAATGAAGAGACGGCCTTTTAGTCTCAGTTTAGGCCAGTGGTTCTCAACCTTTTTTGAGTGAATACCCCAACCGCAACCACCACCACCCCCACCACGTTCGTTGATACCTGTTGATATGGAGATCGTTCAGCGGCACCGCTGTGTAAAGCTAACTATTAGCTGGTCAGAGTGAAAAAAAAAACAACACACCAAATGAAACTAGTTTATTCATCTTCAGCGGTAGACACCGGGGTTGATTTAGGGTGATGTAAGGTTACTTTCACATCACAATGAATAAAACTCAAGTCTGTTTTCCGTGTTGGTGCGGATAATTTTGTCTGCTGTGAATGCAGTAATTGCACTCAATTCAATTCAATTCAGCTTACTAATACCATGTTGATATAAGAGGGTGTACTTCCATTTACAGCTCTGTAGGCAAGCATCAAAGATTTAAACTCAATGCGAGCAGCTACTGGGAGCCAGCGGAGAGAGGTGAGGAGAGGATAGGACGAATAGGACGAATAGGACGAACAACTATGAGTCGTATGATTTGAGAGCAGTGGCCTATGTATAGATTTTAATTTATTTCGTTTATATGCCTAAAAGCTGCTGCAGGATGAATCACAGACAAATGCGAAAAGGTCTCAGTATCTCACAGGCATCTGGTCAGATAATTGTAAAAGTGATGTAACATTAATAAAAGCTCACGACGTGAACGACAGATGCACGTTAACATAAATCGTGTGGTTGTTTCTCCCATATAACAGAAACATGCAGTAATCTACAACACGGGATCTACTGCCTGTATTTACTTTTGTTGTTCCCGCAGCACACACATCTGACCAATAAGGGCGGCATGATAGCTCAGTGGGTATAGCAGTCGTCTTCAAACCCAAGGGTGAGCACGTTCGATTCCCAGCAGGCTACATGTCGAGGTGTCATTGGACAAGACACCGATACCCTGACCCTTGGCGCCTCACAGGGGCAGCCTGTCCACAAAGAATTTCCCCTATGGGATCAATAAAGTATCAATTATTATTATTAAGCAGAGAGGATGTTCTCATGTGGTTTGAAGCGACGCATTTTGTTACGTTTGGATTTTTCTGCGTGAAAAGAAACTCAGGAAATGCTACAATGTTACAAACTTATAAACTGATTCAGACCAAACATCACACCTAAGGTGTGAAAAGTCTTACGCTAACAGAGATTAATGTAAATGATGTGGTGATGAATGACAGCACTCAATGCCCCCTCAATTCATCTCATCGCCCCCCTCTTGGCTGCTTCACCCCCAGCGCTCCCCAGGGCCTTTTGAACGCCTCCTGGGGGGCTGTAGGGGAGACTGACAGTTCACATGAAAAGCTTCTGAAGGTATGAAGTAGATGCTTATTAGTGTGCTAGCAGCTTAAAATAATAATAGCTATGGATACAAGCTACGGTTTTTATTTGATTTCTGGTAAGTTTTTTAAATGTTTGAGTTGAGAAATACACGTTTCAAAATTATCATTAATTTGTGTTTTCCTGGCTAGCCAGACTCATTATACCACTTGTTTATTATATTGCAACTGCTAATCACAATTTTGTCCGCAATAACAACAATTTGACTTTTCACCTAATCATGCAGCCCTAGACATAATTATTACCGCTATCAGATATGTGAGTTTAAGTTAGTATTGTAACACTAAACACCTGTCCTTGTCTCTTTTGAGAAACTTTCCATTGGTATTTCAGCAAGTCGTGGATTGAGACTATAATATGACAACAGATTTGCAGTGTTTTCTTTCTAAGCTCACAGTGATTCATCAACCAGTGATTGCCTGTCTTATATTTTACAAGCCATTTTAAAGTCATACACCAGGAGTCTGTGTATGGCTGGATAAAAAAATCAAGGAGGCCCTTCACATAAATCGGACATGTTTGAACAGAGTGCGTACAGCCCCACAACTCTCACTGCCCATTTACAACAAGCTATTATGATCTGGTCACTTGATATCAACTGCCACAAGATGTTGAGCTAAACTGAATATAAGTTACTTTTTTTCCCATTATACAAGATGTTGCCTTATTGTTAGTTTGTTGTGTGAGACAGCAAGATAATGTCACACTGAATTGCAGAAAAAGCTGAACCTACCAGATCCCCATGAGGCATCATTTTGCCAGATCCCCCTATACCATTAGTCCCACATTCATTAAATATACTCCATTACTGAAATTAATAAGAAATGTTGTGTTTTTTGCACAAATTGAAACTGAACATGGCAACATTAAACAATCTGTGGCCAACCACAATCTTTAGGTGTTCTGTATTGTTGGCTCTGTGTTCCCTCACAATGGGAGGGGTAAACCTTGAAGTCCATCATACTGCTGACACTTACAACCACTGGCACTCACATTCACACCTACAACCAATTTAGACTCACAGACTCCAGAGCACCTGGAGGAGAACTACATTATGTAGGAGAGATTAAGTGATAGTAGATGATATTGAATAAAGCATTCATTGATCCTAATCTGCTCAGCAGAAGGTTTAGTCTGTCAGGGCCCTTAGTCTTATGGCTTTGTTTGCTTAGACTGACTGACTTCAGTTTTTAGGCACATTTGCACCACCAGACATTGTCGGCTAAGGATTCCACACCAGACAAAAATAGCTGATTAAACAAGTAATTCCCATGAAAATGTAAGTGATTTCTGAAAAAATAATTTAAACACAAAAAAAGAAAAAAAAAAACCCTGTAAACTGTGGGACTTTAGGGACTTTCTAACAATTCCAGTATTCTCTTGCAGAAAAGTGTAAAAACACAAAGTCAGCATAATGGCAGCTTCCTTGTTGTGAATATTGCACAACACTTTCCTCAGTGAAGCTGAAGTTAACAAGAATTTCCAACGGTCAACTGTGATGTTCCCTAGAATCTGTATGAATCATGCTCAACTGCATCAACTTCATTCTGTTTGTCTCCTTACAAATAGTGGCAAAAATCACACAAGTCAGGTGAACCGCAGATTTATACCACTACCAGTAGAATAAAATGTCCAGTATCTGATCGGTACCTTAATCAGAACCAATGGGGATGTTCATAAAAAAGAGAAATCTGAATTTTTTTTGTTCCGTTTCATGTGTGGTGTCTGCGTAGACTGCCTGTTATTTAGAAAGCCACTTACTGCAGCATGATAGTAGCACTTCCTGTTTTCCACACAGTCTGTTTATTATGCAATGGCACACATCCACATAGTAATGTGCATGTTGTTCAAATGCAAATGAGTTTTACAAAGAAACATCCAAGTGTGCCAACACTGTGATTCTCGTTCCAGGAAAAAAATATTTTTTGCTCCTCCTTGTGCATCTGTATCAAAAAGCTAAACAAAAAAAATCGGAATGAAAAGTCATGACGGTGTGACGAGACAGGATGTGACCATACTTTTAAGATCGACTTTCGACAATCACTCACACAGCTCCTAAATCCTCTGCGTGAAATGCATGGATAAAGTTTTCAGCTTTCATACTAAGAATGAGGATAACTTGTACAACTTTCCTGCTCCTCATCCAAACATTACAATGTTTGGCTTCAGATGGTAAAGTATTCTAATTTTCAATTTTTAGCTTTTTGTGAATTTGTCGCCTGTGTCACTCAAATGCACTTGTATATTTGCTGCAAATCAATATTCAGATTAAGGCTGTTTAAACTTATTTAATTTGCACTATAGTTGCACTATATTCCATGTATTGGTGTGTTCACAGTATTAATTGCTTTACAGATTCACCATTTCAACTAACTAACAAAGCTACTGGCTTTTGCTTGGTTAAAACGAATAATCAATGCAATGACATACTTTGGACAACTGGAGACCGCCTTCTGGTACAACAGAGGAATAAGTGCCTGGGAGTCCAAGGAAAAAGTGTGGGGAGTGAAATAAGTCTTTACGATTGTGACGAAATCAGTGAACTCCAACAGTGGGAATGCAAGAATGAAACGGTGCTTGCTCTCAAAGGCCAGGAGCTTTACATTGAGCTCACTGCAGATAACACAGCAGTTCTCTCCAAAACAACAGGACCCAACAACCATCTTACAATTTCTGGGACATCTAGTGGTGCTTGCACAAGAACATACAGAGGTACAGTAAAGTATAAAAATGCTGTTTTGAAAGTCTTATACTCTTTATAATATATATTGACCATTGACATTCAGGTACAAAACTAAAGAATAAGTTTAATTATAAAGATGGCAGTTTAAGAGAGATTAAAAGTGTGGGCGGTCTAATATTTAGCTGCTGCTTAGTCCAACAAAAAAGTCAAACTGGTTAACAGCTACTCATGTATTCTTTCTACTTGCTGAATATATATGACATATTGTGCAGTCTTAGTAGTTTTAGAAATCTTTATTTGAAATTTGGATAAGAAATCATGTTTTAAAGTGATTTATCACATGTTGCTATAAAAGGTAAGCTACAGGCACAAAGCTTCTGATACTAATCGTTGTTATTATCAACTTTTAGAACTGTTTACCATTGGTGGAAATGGTGCTGGACTGCCCTGCATGTTTCCCTTCATGTACAAAGACCAGTGGTACTCAAACTGCACTACATTTGACTCCTCAGAAAGGCGTCTTTGGTGTGCAGTTGAAACAAAATATCAAAATGAACGCTGGGGATATTGCCCAACTACTTGTGAGTACTGATCTTAAAGTACAGTGAGTGAGTAATGTAAGCTTTCAGATGCTGCGATTGTTCTTCAGAGTACCAACGAGCACAGTGCGATTTAGGACCTGTGACATTTGTACACTTAAATACACAACTTAAGGCTCCAGGGAGAAAGTTTAATGCTATGTAGCAAACATTAACACATATGCATTTTGTATATTAATTTAATAGCCAGAGATTACTGGATAAAACACCCAATAACAGGAGCATATTACCAGCTCAACACACAGTCAGCTCTGACGTGGTCCCAGGCTCAAGTCAGCTGCAAGCAGGAAGGAGCCTCCCTGCTCAGTATCACTGATCCTCACGAGCAGGCTTACATCACAGGTAAGATGACAGTGACTCTATACTAAATGCACTGATAAGGCATGATGTGGTTCAGTACCAATTCCTTTTGTGCTATTTATTGCATTCAAATGAGTTTTGCATAGTAATGAGTTTTCCATTGCAAGATTTATATTATATTTATAGGGTTTTCCATGACTGATCTCATATGATTATATCCAGCTGACATGACATTTTTGTTTGGCTTCTATTTGACAACTACGAAATTTTAAGCGTTGCAAGCGTGAATGCAATACCTAACTACAGTTTTTGAAGTATTTCTATTTCACTCAATGCAATTTAGAAGGAAATATGGTACATTTTACCCTGCTATATTTATTTGACAGCTTTAATTGTTTTGCAGATGCAAATTATTAGTACAAAATATAATCAAACACTTATAAATAATAAAGTTTTATTATGAATTACCCAGCTGTCAGTACATAAAGTGGTTAAAATCAGCACCAACTTTACCAGCTGCAGGTGTTCTTTACACATGAATGCATCAGTAATTATAATGCATTAATATATTTATTTCTGAAACAGACCTATATAACACCATAATAAGTGTGTACTTTTGCTTTCTCTAGAGTTAGCTAGTTGGTGTCACACAGCAGCCTTTCACATGTTTTCGCAAGTTTCTCTTCATGATCACGGTTGCTGGAAGTCAGTATGTGATTAAATGCAGACAGAAGATAGTGTATCACTCACACACACACACACACACACACACACACGCACACACACACACACACACACACACACACACACCAAAAGGACAAAGACCGAGCCTGGAGCAAAAAGAGAAGTAACAT
>JAUBNQ010057893.1:0-18093 GCA_032353495.1 Ctenopoma kingsleyae | reverse complement strand
AGACTATCACCACCTTTAAGAAACATTTGAAAACTCACTTGTTTAAAAAGTATTTCAAATTAGTCTAACACGCACACCCACAGTCACACACTCACAAAAATTGTCTAGCACTTAACAATTCCTAGCATGCTCTTTATCTTATCAGGGCTCTTAGTTTTTAGTAACTCAGAATTTATGGAAACCGAATTGTAATTGCTGGTGTCTTCTCCTTGTAAGTCACTTTGGATAAAAGCATCTGCCAAGTAAAGGAAAGTACAGTAAAGTAAAGCAAAGTAAAATATATTTAAATAAATCAAAGCTAGGTCTGATCTTTATGTCTTTAACATTTTCTCTTTTATCATTTTTATTAGTTTTATTGAGTTTAGAGGGACAAAAACTAAACTCCATAAAATGACTAAATAGATCTCCAACACATGGAGCTTGAAGCACCAACATAAAAACCACAGACCAAACTGAACACAAACACAGTGTGAATAGTAGTAACTTAAGTCTTACCTGTCTCAGGTACCAGGGGCACCGAGGACATACGGGTGCAAGACCTGGTTAAAGGTCGTCTAGGAACAAAGTCCTCATCTGTGACCCGACCTTGCTGTGGGTCTGAACCAGCAGCAGAGTCAGGTTGTCTCTCCCCCTGTCCAGCCAGCAGTGTAGGTACCCTGGGAGCACAGTTTACAGTGACACCTTTTGGCTCTAGATTGTCCACACTGGCAGGACCAGAGCTCTGCATCACTCTGGCATCCACTGTGCAAGTGCCCCCTCTTTCTGCACCATCATTAGTCCAGCTGGGTCCCGTAGCTCTGTCAGTAGTTGTGGCTGCTCTGTAGGAGGTCTCTGCCACTACCCTTCCACATCCACCGACCTGCCTGGACATGACTCCCCTTGGTCCAGTCCTGCCCCCAGATCCAGTCATTGGCCTCATGCCAGTCCTTCTTTCTGCCCCAGCACTGCCAGTGCCCTGTACTACACCGCTGTCAGCTCCTGGTCTTGCAGTTGTCTCCCCAGCCTCAACAGTAATTCCTTTACTGATAGTCCTCCTGCTGTTCTCTGCAGCAGCCTTCATGTCTGCCTTGATCTGTTCACTGCTCACCTGACAGCTCTTCTCACAGGTGCTCTCTGACACTTTAACTTTTGTCTGATCCACAGACACAGAAACATTGTTGCTCCGTCTCAGAGGAGTCTTTCCTTTACCTGGAGACACATGCAAATTTAAGTGACTTTGGTGAGGAACACTATTGGTTTCCATGTACTCCTTGGTCAGAATTTATTGGACTTAATAATATATTGGAATATTAATTATGACTTTGACTTGTTCCCTGTCCCTGTCACTGCTAGTTGAGAGACGAAAACATTAAACTGGGAGGAAAGATGGCTTCATCACATTAATACATGAAATTGACAGAGAGGTCATATTCCCATCATGTTTCTCACATTCCACATTGAGTGCTGACTAGAGCTCTCATGTCTTCTTTTACAGCTTCTTACCAGCACTGAAAAGAGACTCATCTACTAGTTGTTTATCTCAGTGAATGAATCCTAAAAATGCTGTTCAGTGGCCACTGAACAGCATTTTGTGGACAACAAAGTCTTCACAGACATTCAGTGAACCAACTTCTACTTTTCATCAAATTTACTGGATTAGAATTGACATTAATTAGCATTTTCTTGAATTTAATTTTAAATATATACTACTGTTGTGACTGCTGGGCCTGTTCTGTGTTACGCTGATACCTTCTGTATGGGAAGCTGGCTGCTGCACACAGGAATGTGGCATTAGTCTTGAAGCAAGGCCTTCGTCTTCCTCACTGTCTGAGTCCGAGATGACCAATGGGGGTTTGGGACCTACAGTGCCAGCTGGCCTGCACTGCTGAACTAAACCACTGGGTCCTGTTGGTGCAAAGAAAATATGAATAGAAATAAAAAATTAGTAACATTTGTAAATAATTAAGAAAAGAGTACAGTTAAACAAAGGGAAAACATCTCTCTTAACCCGTGCGAAGTGTGAAAAAAGAGCGGCTCCAAACCTGCTTGTTCCTCATCAGGAGGTTGTGGTGTTCTAGCTGGACAACTGGGCCCTGGACACACACCAGCTTTGTCCACTCCCACCTTCCCTTCTGATTGTTTTAGCTCTTTCTGAGGCTCAATGTCCATGTTATCCTCCTCCAAGATCACCTCCTCATCTTCCTCCTCATCTTCTTCCTCATCTCCCACCCCATTTACTTCCACTGGTGCTGTGAATAAAGACAAAACTTTACCTACTCTCACTGAGTAGAATGTCTCTTCACTCAAAGAAATCACAGCTAAACAAAAAGTTTGTATGTAACTAGTTAGATAAATTTAACTGAGTTAAGTTCAAGTTACAATACTTACAGTGGTTCAGTGGAACCTTTTGTTTAGGTTTGATTCTTTAAGTGTTGTCTCATTTATTTATTTGTCCGTTAACATATCCTTCGCAACTAAAACATGAATCATAATATCTAGCTTTTAGGTTGTAGGTTTAGGATTTAGGTTGCGGCCTGGTAGCTCTATGGGACAGGCATCAGACTGGGATGCAAAAGGCTCGAGTCCCAGCCCATCCCCCATACCAGGTGTGGCCCTGAGCAAGACACCCAGCGCTAGCTCCCCCAGGCGCCACCTGTGGCTGCCCACCTAAGGGGTGATGGGTTAAATGCAGAAGTCAAATTTTGTTGTAACATGTAAAATGTGATCAATGACAATAAAGCTGATTATTATTATGTATAAGAAAAACCTTAAAGCAGGGGTGGGCAATTCCAGTCCTCGGGGGCCACTGCCCTGCCCACTGCTGATTACCTGGATCGGGTGTGTTCAGTCACCCAGTCAGTTCAGTTCATGAAAGTTAACATCTTAAACGATGGTGGAGTGGAAGAAGACAAAGTGGATTGGTCTCTTCCAGCTTCTGATTGGCCTGCCGATCCTAGGTAATCAGCAGTGGGCAGGACAGGGATAGGTGGAAAACAAGCATGATTGTGGCTCTTGAGGACCGGAATTGCCCATCCCTGCATTAAAGAGTCTGACTTCATCTTTTTCACAGAGCCCTAATAATTACAGATAGTTGTGCTTTTTGTTATAGAAATTTGCAATACTGTTTTACTGTTTACCCATGCTGTGTTTCTATGGAATGATCTGTAAAAGTTGCTGACACTAGTTGGTGAAGGGAAGCCATAATTTAGGGTTAGGTCTGATTTCAAGTTGCTGCCTAAGAATGCAGGTGGGACTTGCCATTGTGCTGTTGCTGCTGCTGCAGCCTTTGGTTGTTGTTGTTGTTGATGACAGGTGGAGGAGCAGGAGGCAGGTTGGCCTCATTATTGTGATGGTGGTGGTTGTTGTTGTTGTCATTGTCATTGTTTGAGTTCTGGTTGCTGACCAGTGCTGACGACACACCAATACCAGTTCCCGCACTCAGGCCCACCCTGGCACAACCCTAACACACAAACAAATGCACACACAAAATATATAATATGCATCAGCATCAGGTCAAGTATCAGCCACATATAAGCAATTCCTAAGAAAAAACATTCCTTCTTTTTCAGGGTAGTTCCAAACACATTATTCAAGTTAGGCTTAAGTACTTGCTACAGTATTTCTATTTTATTTTGCTCATTTAATCCATTACATTTATTTAATGCACCATTAATAGAAGATTGTGTTTCAACACACTGTTAACACAGGATCATCAAGCCTCTTATTCAATTCACTTCAACTTTATTTAAATAGCGCCAAATCACAACAAGTCACCTCAAGGCGCTTTACACTGTAACATTTAAGACCTTACACAATATAAGTATAACCAGAATAACAATGCTTAACAAACATAACAAACGCTTCTGTAATGGAATTGAGAAAATTATTATAGTGGGTAGTAATACCCATAACATATCATCCAATTTTTTAAAGCTTTTTTTTGTTTCTGAAATATAAAATTAAAACATGATCTATCATTTAGCCAGAACAAGAAATGAGAAGAAACCCCTTCTAATCCAGGAGATCAATCTATGTTATAAGAAACCCTTCCTGTCACATAATGACAAACAAAAAATGCTGACATTACAACTATAATTAGAAGAATATATATAAAATAGCAAAATCTCCAAAACGTTGGACACTGTGAGAAATCTACATAAAAACTAATTGCTATGATTTTTTTCACAATAGAACAGAGAAAGCATATCAACTGAGAAAACTTAGTTTTGAGGTGCACTTCTGGAATGTAGTTAAAATCTCTCCTGGCTGCAGAAGTCTGAACGCTGCCATCTACTGGCTAAATGCCTTCATAGGTAATAAAACTGAGAAAATAAATCTAAAATAAAATCCACAATAACCATAAAATTATTTGTAAGCGCTTGTGGACCACATAAAATGAGGGGGTGGACCGGTTTTGGCCCGTGGGCCTCGAGTTTGACACCTGTGATGTAGAAGTGCAAAGAATATGACAGAGTGTGTGTGTGTTTATTTACAACCTTTGGTGGTTCTCTGAACATCTGGTCCAGACAGATAAACTCCAGGCTGGGCAGTAACTCTATGAACTGGGAGAAAGATTCCAGTTTTATAGCATGGCAGCGGACAAGAGTGAGATCAACAAGACGGCTCCATCTTGACTGATCTGACAACAGAAAAAGACAGAATATGACAGCTCCACAGAGTGGCCCTTCATTTGTGAAACTGAAAGGTTAAAGCTCTCCTTGTATGTAGCACCCTCTTTATTATATAGAAAAATCAAGCTCACCACAATTATGCTGAATATTCAGACCAGTGAGCCAGAGGAGTGTTTACCTGTGATCCAGTGGTGAGGGTTATGCAGGTGAGGACAGTTGTAGATAAGCAGGTGTTTAATATTAGTGAACACTTCATTCACCACCTTCACACCAATATCAGTGATGATTCCTGGATTCTCAATGACATCTGCCAGACCGTACTTCACCAACTCTGAATGGCTCATCTTACCTAGATTTAATCACACAAAACTATTTTCACACACCTGTAACGTAGGCTTAGAACATTCAAGTCACACAACTGGATTTAAGTTTCAGAAAAGTTGGAATTTTAACTGCAGGCTTAAGATTTTTTAACACAGCTGAATTTTATCAAATGCAAAAATCTAAGAAAAGCTGATGACACATCAGACATTTCACAGAACGCTATAATCACAAACTGCATGAGAGCCTGTAGGGACTACCAAACAAGGAATTCTGAATATTACAGCAAGGGCATCCTGGTGGTCTACCATTTAAAATGTTCAAGCTGCACCAGCAGCTGTGGTACTTTGTCTACACAGGATGAATTCACTACAATGTGCTACTGGTGAACATCCAGGGATTGGACATTGAGGTGGTAGACTGGAACAAATTCAACAAAAAACAGGACTGGTCAGACAACACCCAAGTCATCTATAACAAGGGTCAAAGTCGGCTCCAGACTACTACAGCCTCTGTCTACCACAGGTCCTTCTTACCAAGAGCAGTTACACTGTACAATGCGTCCTTGGAGCTTTTTAATACATACAACACAATATATTGACTAATATACTGTAGTGTTGTAGTCACTCATTGTTTCTCTGCATTTTTAGCAGTTTTTCTTTGATACATCAGCTTTTTAAAAAAAACAAAAACAAATTAGTCCTTATTTTATTCCTCAATTTTTGCATTTACATATTTTTCTTTATTGTGTAAACAGTGTAAACACTCTGCTAAAATTAGATTTTTCTATTGTAATTGATGTAATTGATCTAGTGTAATTGATCCCTTTTTTCTTCCTGTCCCTTGTGCTGCTGTTGGAAGTGAATCTCCCCTGGTGTGGGATTAATAAAGTCAAGTCTATATGTACTAGTGATTCATTCTTCTCTAAGAGTCTGTCCCGTGCCTACGCTGTGGGATATGCAAGTGGCAAGTAGCAAGTTTTGCCACTGGGGTGGGTATTATAGGTGTACTATGGTGACTGAAACTGAACAGATTATGCTGCTAGATGTTGAACAGCAGCTACCATTACTGAAATTACGAGAAAAGAAAGAAAATTGGACTGATAGAAGCATGTCTGTTCCATCAGGTACACAAGACACACGCCATCTGTCTCTTCTTTACCATGCCTTGTTTGTGTCTGTGATGTAAAGGCAAAATGCAAGAAAAAAAAATTAAAATGCCCAGACAATCACTCATTTCTGTGAGGGAAGATAAAATGCCCAATGCTCTCTTAACATTGTAATGACGTTTGAAAAAAGGAACTGACATTGCAGCAGGAATTCGTCCACGTATCCTAGATGAAGTGTCTCAAACTGAGGAAACTCTAGTTCAGCCATTTTGAGAGCTGAGAAGACTCCATCTTTAGTGAGTGAAGGCTGGATACGCAGTTCATGAAGCCTGTTAAACACACATAAATCATGTAAGTGTATTGTATGTATTTATTTAATGATTCTATTGAACCATTCAAAAAATACTGAAGACTGAAGATTTCCTGCTGTTAAAAACATGTATTACTTCAGTATTTGCAGAAACTCCAACAATTCAACTGTTAGTAAATGTTACAGCATATAGAGAGCAACAAAGTGCTGGAATTATTATCTTAACTTGATTTTGTGGTATTGTATGTAATACACACAGAACACACTGCCTATGCAGAACTACTGTGTAGAAGTTAGTATCAATCAAAAATCTCCGAACTTGATTTACTTTATTTTGACTTTATTTTGTTATGGAACGTTTGAAGAATGACTCTCCAACATTTGCCTACAAGACACTAAATAAATTAGCTTATATTTCTCTTTAAAACACAACAACACAACATTGTTGTATTGTAGTGTTTTTCTCTCAGTAGGTTTAAGAACTGACTGATTGAGCACCTGCGAGCAGCAGTGATGATAAGGTAGCCCAAGTCCACTTCCAGGGCGTTCTTACAAGCTCCAAACACAATGGTGTGGAGGTTCCGAAATCCTCCTGCACATACACACAAACAGCATTACAGGTACAGGTACAGAAATGGACCAAGTTTACAAATGACTGATTTGGATGAGAGCAAACTAATGCTTTCCTCACCTGACCTCCAGCTGTCCTCCACCACATGCTGGATCAGCCCTCCCAGAAAGGGAACTCTCACTAGCTCCAGCTGCTCTAGGTTCCGGGCTGATGCTAAACCAGTAACCAGGGGAACGTATTTGAGGGAGTTGATTGGCCCTGCACAGTTCCGCATGACAAAGGTTCTCAGACTCACACACAGAAAGTCCTTAAATGGCTGTGGCTTGGTGAGACGGACCCACTTCAGGTAAAGATGGCGCAGCATGGACACACAGGGGATCTCTGGGACATTTACACCTATGACAAACACAACAAACAACTATGTGACGTACAAGAATACAACTGTGACATTTTAAACCTAATAGTGACACAGACTGCCACCTCGTGGGACTTCTGAGCCAGCAGGGACACTCTTCAGGCCTGTTTATCCATCAAAGAGCCAGGCTGACTTACATCGACTAAGTCTTATTAGTTTACTCTGTTGTATTTCAGCTTTAATGTCAGTTTGCTGTGATTTCATACTCACCCACTAGATGTAAAGTCTGGATCTTGGCAGTTATAGGGATGGTCAGTTTGTTCTCAGCAGGAATGGGAAATGCCCCATTACGGTTGCGGAACTTTCCCAAGATGTGAACCTGGGGCATGTAATTCCATATGGCTTCCACAAGCTCCAGATGTGAGGTCTCAACACCCTGATATGGAGTCAAATAACGTTATAAGTCAAAAAAATCTGAGTCTTCTCAGTAGTAATGAGGGAGGACTGAAGAAAAACACAACATACAGCTATGTAGTAAATATACAGGTACATTTCAATAAATTAGAATATCATCAAAAACTGAATTAATCTCAGTAATTTAATTCAAAAAAGTGAAACGCACATATTGTACAGATTCATTACACATAGACTGATATATTTCAACCGTTTATTTCTTTTAATTTTGATGATTATGGCTTACAGCAAATGAAAACCCCAAATTCATTATCTCTGAAAATTTGAATATTGTGAAAAAGTTCAATGTTGTAGAGTCATGGTGTCACATTCAAATCAGTTAAATAACTCAAAACACCTGCAAAGGTTTTCTGAGCCTTTAAATGGTCTCTCAGTCTGGTTCAGTAGGCTATACAATCATGGGGAATACTGCTGACTTGACAGTTATCCAGAAGACAGTCATTGACACCCTCCACAAGGAAGGTAAGCCACAAAAGGTCATTGCTAAAGATGCTGGCTGTTCACAAAGTGCTGTATCCAAGCACATTAATGAAAATTTGAGTGGAAGTAAAAAGTGTGGCAGAAAAAGATGCACAAGCAGCAGGGATAACCGCAGCTTTGAGAGGGGGAGATTCACAAGGAGTGGACTGCGGCTGGAGTAAGTGCTTCAAGAGCCACCACACACACATATATCCAGGACATGGCCTACAACTGTTGCATTCCTTGTGTCGAGCCACCCCTGAACCAGAGACAAAGACAGAAGTGTCTTACCTGGGCTAAGGAGACTGTTGCTCAGTGGTCCAAAGTCTTCTTTTCAGATGAAAGTAAATTTTGCATTTCGTTTGGAAATCAAGGTCCTAGAGTCTGGAGGAAGAACGGAGAGGGACAGAATCCAAGATGCCAATGTCAATGATGATTTGGGGAGCCATGTCATCTGCTGGTGTTGATCCCCTTCTGTATTAGCTCAGTGGGTAGAGCAGTCGTCTTCTCAACCCAAGAGTCAGCAGTTCGATTCTCAGTCCCCCCGAAGCTGCATGTTGAGGTGTCCTTGGACAAGACACCGAAACCCCATAGTAGTGCTGACACCGGTCTAGCAGCTGTCCAAACAACAATTTCCCCAAGGGGATCAATAAAGTATTATTATTATGAAGTCCAAAATGAGTGCAGCCATCTACCAGGACATTTTAGAGTACTTCATGCTTCCGTCTGATGACAATCTTTATGGTGTTGTTGATTTTATTTTCCAGCAGGACTTGGCACCTGCCCATACTGCCAAAAGTACCAATACCTGGTTTAGCAACCATGATACCACTGTACTGTGTGTGATAGATGGATGGATGGATGGATGGACGGATGGACGGACGGCTGGGCGGAACTCTATTGGAAATAGATGGAACATAACCAGACAGACAGTTGGAGCAGAGCTCTCTGTCATAATATAGTCATTGTACAGGGTGATGGTTGTTGGCAGGAAGGATTTCCTGTACCTTTCCTGATCACAGCGAAGCTGAAGAAGTCTAGGAGTAAAGCTGCTCCATTGCTTGACCAGCAGGCTGTGGGGAGGATGTGAGTTATTCTCCATGATGTTCAGCAGTTTGATAAGCAGCTTCCTCTCCACCACCTGCTCTAAGGGTTCCAGTGGAGTCCCCACAGAGCCAGCCATCCTGATCAGTTTATTCAGTTTGTTTGTCTCTGGCCCTGTTGCTGCTGCCCCAGCAGACAACAATGAAGAATAATGAACTGGCAACAACAGACTGGTAAAAGATCTGCAAAATGTTGTTACACACATCAAAGGACTTAAGCTTCCTCAAGAAAGGCAGCATGATAGCTCAGTGGGTAGAGCAGTCGTCTACAAACCCAAGGGTGAGCGGTTCGATTCCCGGTCCCACTAGGCTGTATGTCGAGGTGTCCTTGGAAGAGACACTGATACCCTGACCCTTGGCGCCTCACAGGGGGCAGCCTGTCCAAACAAGAATTTCCGCTAGGGGATCAATAAAGTAATAATTATTATAATTATTATTATTATTATTAAGAAGTAGAGTCTGTTCTGACCCTTCTTGTACACAGCTTCTGTGTTGCATTTCCAGTCCAGTCTGTTGTCAAGGTGGACACCCAGGTATTCGTACCCCTCCACCACCTCGCCTTCCTCTCCCAAAATGGAAACGTGTTAAAGCTGGTTCTGTTCCTCCTAAAGTCCACAACCAACTCCTTTGTCTTGGTTACATTTAAGGTCAGGTGGTTGTTCCCACACCATTCCACACACCGGTCCACCATGCCTCTGTACTCTGCCTCCTTGTCACCGCTGATACACCCAACAAAAGCTGAGTCATCTGAGAACTTCTGCAGATGACAGGACTCAGTGTTGTACTAAAAGTCGGAAGTGTACAGCGTGAAGAGGAAAGGTGAGAGGACAGTCCCCTGTGGTGCTCCTGTGTTGCTGATCATCCGCTCAGACTCACGTCCTCTCAGCCGTACAAACTGTGGTCTGTCTGTCAGGTAGTCAGTAATCCAGGAGGCTGTCTGTCTACCTGTCTACCTGCATCTTCAGAAGCTTCTCTCTCTGCACGACAGGCTGGATGATATTGAAAGCACAGGGTGATCGCCTCCATGTCATGACGAGTAATTCATGCAAAAGGAGCCCCAACCAAGTATTTAGTGCATATACTGTACAGTACGTGGACATACTTTTTAGGAGGCTAATATTTCTGTATTAAAAATATTTTTTTAAACTGGTCTATTCAAATTTTCTGAGATACTGCATTTTGGATTTTCATTCAATTTAGGCCATATTCATCAAGAAATAAACGCTTATGAAACTGAAATGTGTGAGAAATGATGATGAAACTACAATATGTGAGATTCACTTTTTTGAATTAAATTACTGATATTAATTAAGTTTTTGATGATATTCTAATTTATTGAGATGTACCTCTAGGTGTGAATATTCATTCTTAACCTTGGACACAACAGAAAAATAACGAAAAAAGGAAGGAAACTATCTGTTTAGATAGAGCACTAGCATGTTCTTGGCAGCTTCTTAGCTTTTGTGAGTATGACTGTAGCTTGCTGCAGTAAGAGATGATTCTCAGTTAACATACTGACCAGCAGATTGGGACAAGCTTGTAATGCTTCCAGAACTCCAGGTATACTGAAAGCCTCATAACCACGGACCCGTCTCCTCTCTAGATATCGAGGGTGAAGGCCATATAACTGCTCCAGATCTGGCATCTTCTTCAAAAGGAGCAGAAAGCTGTTGTCCGTAAAACCTAAACCAGAAAACATAACAGTTTATCCCAAGAGTTTAACACTGGTTCTCATTCAAACCCTACACTCCACTTTGTCTGTCAACTGCCATCTTCAGGTTTCTCTGCAGATGTTCTATGGGTTTTAGTCTGTGTTGTCCTTAAGTCCTGATGGTTCAGTAGTAGTAAATAGTTCAATTTGTCACAGATGGACTTCAGTCAAGTTCTAGACTCATCTCATGAAAAACTCAAACAGAACTGAAAGTAAACTGCTACAGCAAACGGTGTGAATACTTTTTAAAGGAGTGTTTTAACAAACAAAAAAAGTCTTAAAATATGTTCTCTGTGTGTAGACAGATGAGGGATAATGTATTGTTTAATTTCAAATTCAATGTCAATTTCAACATGTAAAGGGTTACCTCATATAGGTCTACGCTCAGATCTGTTTTGGTCCCTGAGTGGTGGAATTAACTCTGCCTCTGAAGTCAGGACAGCATGTTCCACAACAGGCCAAAAACTGCCTTTATAGATCACACTCCCACATTGCATGATATAACTTCCTAACGCTGCAGTTCTTAACAAAAACACTGAACATGAGCTTAGTAAGTAGTAGTAGTTTAAATTATATAGAGATTTTGTTAGACTCTGAACTAAATCCACAGAAATGAAATACGAGATATATAAAAATAAATTGACAACATTAATAAGACAAGCAAAAAAATCTTATTATAATATAAGACTGAAGGAAAGCAATGGTGACATGAAAAGAACATAGAGAATTCTGAAAAGTGTTGTAAGACCTGGGTCTCAGTATGCTTATTGTCCAGATATTTTTTATTAAAGGAGATAAGACTTTGAAGGATAAAAGTGAGGTGGTGAATGAATCTAATTCCTTTTTGTAAATATAGGACCAAGTTTGGCCAATTCTACCAAAACAAAAGTTAATGGACGTGGAAATGTGCAGGGTGGGAGTAAAATTGTACAGTCTATGTTTTTTGGAGATGTAAGTGAAAATAAAATTATTATAGTAAGGAAAAGTAAAAATAAAACATCCATTGACTGTGATGGGATTGACATGATGACTGTAAAAAAAAACCAACTGACTGTATTGTTAAACCATTTACTTATATTTGTAATTTGTCTGTTCAGAGTGGCATATTTCCAGAAAAAATTAAAACCGCAAAAGTAATTCAAATTTTTAAAAATGGTGATAGACATAGTTTTGACAATTACAGACCAGTCTCAGTGCTTCCCCAGTTTTTTAAAGTGCTTGAAAAATGGTTTGTTCAAAAATTAGACAGTTTTATATAAAAAAATTATTTGCTGACTGAGAATCAGTATGGATTGCACTACTAGAATTAAATGAGGAAATTACAGCACCAGTAGAAAGGAAACAATACACAGTGCAGTTGTTCATTGATTTAAGAAAAGCATCTGATACAGTAGATCATAGTTTGTTACTTTCTAAATTACAGGATTATGGGATAAGAGGGGCAGCTAATAACTGGTTAAGTAGTTATTTGACTAATAGAAAACAATTTGTACAGTTAGAAAATGAAACATCAGATCTTCAAATGATTAAATATGGGGTCCCCCAGGGTTCAGTGTTGGGTCCTGAGCTTTTTATTTTGTATATTAATGACATTTGTGATGTGCCTGAAATATTACAGTTTATATTGTTTGCTGGTGATACAAATATATTTTGTTCTGGGAATGATTTAAAAATCATCATAGAAAATATGGTTTGTGAGATGTCTAAACTTAAGGAGTGGTTCAATGACAATAAATTATCTATAAACTGGAATAAAACAAAATTTATGATTTTTGGCAACAGAAAAACAGATGACTCTATCACCATGTCCATAGATGGTATTTTAGTTGAAAGGGTAAATTAAGTTAAAATTCTTAGGGGTTGTTTTGGATCATAAACTTAACTGGAAACCTCACATAAAATATATAAAACAAAAACTTTGTAAAAGTATTGGACTTTTAAATAATTTATTATGTATGTTAGTTTATGTTTACGTTGTAATCATTGAGAAAGGGGCAGGTCACACAAGATTCTTCTTCCTTCTCCCCCTTTCACTTATGGACTGCATGTAATGTAAGAGTTTGTGTTTGTGGATTAATAATGATATATAAAAAAAAAACTGACAGAGTGAAAAAAACTGATTGATTGATTGAGTTATTTGTGTATTTGGGATGCAGTGGTTTTACTGCCAGCTTTCACCTGAAGGCATATACTCCCACCAGCGACCAGCACAAAGATCCACTACTTTGACCACTCGCAGATACAGAGTCACAGCTTCTCGGAGCTTTCTGGACAGACACTCCATACACATGATGTCCTTCATGGGAAGGTACCTACAAAACAAAACAACACTCCAAAGCTGAAAAACTGTTGGAACATGCAGCTAGGTCAACATGTCACCCTATAGTGACACTGTAAGGCAAGGCAAGTTTATTTATATAGCACATTCAGTGTTTCCCCTAGGTTTACAGCGTCAAAACTTCATTCATTTTCTGGATTGAAATGTCTCGGCCACCGTATTTTCACTACTTATCTCAATTATTCTGATTCTGATGATCTGATTCTGTTTTTGTACTTTTGCAGTGGTTATTGTGTATTTTAAATATGCAGACATTCCTGATGCAGCACAAGAACAGTGTGTGGAAAAGTTTACAAAATTATTTACTGTCACACTTGACAGTGGTCACCTGCAGAAATGTGCACAGACGTTCTCACTGTGGAGAGAATCAGACGCCCAGGAAATCATTCTACCTACAGCTGAAAGGTTCCAGAGTGTAGAAATATGTTATTTAATGCTACAACGTAACAAGGAAAATGGACTAAAATCATATGAACAAATGGTTTCGTTTGCTTAATATCAGCTGTACAGTGGAAATATTGAAAAAAAATTGCACCGCTCCCAGTGTGTGTTATGCGCATCGCGCTGCACTGGAGCAGGTGTGTGTGTGTTTGTGTGTTTTGGCCTTTTTGCTTTAAAAGTCATATTTCCCCATACGCACTCTCTGCCCACTGCTGTGTTCACCTGTGTGTGCACACACCTGTGTCTTTGTGTGTAGGAATTGCGGCCTAACTCCGCCGTGTGTGATACAGAGAGACAGAAATGACGCCGTCATGCAAATAACATAAGGTTGTTTAGTTTGTTTAATAATAGAGCAACGTACAGACCTGTTCTATAGGAAAGTAAACCTGAAATTACTTCTTATGTGATCTGGTGCTGTACAGCTGCTTTACAGAGATAAAATATCATAAAAACTTAATAAATAGCATAAAAGCATAGAAGGCAACATTAAAGTGTAGCCAGTGTAGAGACTTGAGGACTGGAGTAATATGCTCTCTTTTCTTAGTTTTAGTAAGAATTCTAGCAGCAGTGTTTTGGATAAGCTGTAGCTGTCTGATGATCTTTTTAGGCAAGCCAATGAATAAAGCATTGCAGTAGTCAACCCTGCAAGATATAAAGGCATGCATAAGTTTTTCCAAATCATCCTTTGAAACAAAATCTCTAACCTTAGCTATATTTTTGAGATGCCAGGACGCCGATCTAGTCATCATTATCATGTGATAACTAAAACAAAGATCTTTTTGGCCTGGGTTGTGATGTTATTATGCCTGGATTCGAGATAGACACCAAGTTGCAACCTTCCTTCTGTATTCCCAAACAGAATTATCTCTGTCTTGTCTTTATTCAACTGAAGGAAGTTATGTTGCATCCAGCCATTTACTTTTTCAAGGCATAAACACTGCAAGTCTACAGGACTGAAATCATTTGGTGAGAGAGCTAGATAGATCTGAGTGTCATCTGCATAACTATGATAGGCCACTTTGTATTCTTGGAGAATTTGGTAAAGAGGAAGCATGTATAAATTAAACAGAAGGGGCCCGAGGATCCTTGAGGGACTCCATATCGCATGGCAGTTTTTATTGGTTAGTAAGTGTAAATAGAGACAAAATATTGTCTGTCTTCTAGGTATGTTGTGAACCATTTGAGGACCGCTCCTGAGAATCTGACCCAATTTTCTAATCTGTCTAGCAGTAATTTATGATCTACAGTGTCAAATGCTGCACTGAGATCTAGCAGCACCAGCACAGTTTACCGGCATCTGTATTTAGACGAATGTCATTTAATATCTTTATGAGCGCGGTTTCAGTGCTGTGATGCTGGCGAAAGGCTGACTGAAAGTGATCAAGGAAGCCAATTAGATTCAAGTAAGCAGTAATCTGATTGTAGACTACTTTCTCAATAACTTTGCCAATGAAGGGGGTATTTGAAATAAGCCTATAATTATTAATAGTGGAGGCATCCAGGTTTTTCTTTTTCAAAGGGGACTTAATAACAGCGATCTTCAGTGCTTTTGGGAACATACCTGAGATAAGAGAGCTGTTTACAATTTGCAGTTGAACAATACAGCTGAAAACCCTTTTAAAAACTTTTTGGGCAGAGTGTCCAGACAGCAAGTCGATGACTTAAGATGCAACACAATTTCTTCAAGAGTTTTGCTATTGATAGAGTTAAATTCAGACATGAAGGTGACTTTTTTCCTATGTGGTAAAATATATTTTATGTCACTGCATGACAGGGTGGAGATAGTGTTTTGTCTAATGTTTTCAATTTTGAGATTGAAGAAAGATGTCATTACATATTTTAGTTGATAGGAACTCTAGAGGGAACTGCATAGGGGGATTTGTTAAAGCATCCACAGTAGCAAACAGGACACGGGTGTCATTAATATTCTTATTCATGATGTTAGAGAAATGTGATAGTCTGGAGCTCTTTAATTCAGCATTATAATTATGAAGACATTTTTTAAAAATGTCATAGTTAATCTGTAGGATTTTTTCTCCATTTGTGCTCTGCCTTTCAGCATTCTGTCTTCTGATTTGCAACCATCATGTTATTTCTCCATGGTGCTTTCTGTTTACCAGAGATCTTTTTAGTTTTTACAGGTGCTATAGCATCAAGGACCCTGAGAGCTTTAGAAGCAAACTTACTCAGATGATCATCAACAGATTCTGCTGTTATGCTGGGGAGCATCGACATGGCTTCCTTAAATAGAGCACTGGTATTCTTTACTTTACTTGGCACACACTTTTATTCAAAGCGACTTACAAGGAGAAGACAGAAATGATCAGATAGAGCTAAATCAGAAATGATCAGATAGAGCTAAATCCATAACGTTCACATTAGAGACATTGAGCCCTTTATTGAGAACCAATACCACCGATAAATAAACCACCGATAATAACGTCGCTAAATTGACTGAAGTTGGTTCTCGCTGACGTGCAGAAGGCAGACAGCTGTACAGCCATGCGCACACTTCACCCGTGAGATGACCCATTAGCTCACTCTGGATTCAGAAATGTGCGATTTACAATTACATCCTGATCAACCAACAGACTTCAGCAATCTCTGTGAATAAGACTCTGTCTATGTGACCATGCGTAAAAACAGCCTGAGAGATCGAACAGGTGAAGTGTGCGCACACAGCTGTACAGCTGTCTCCCTTCTGCGTGTCAGCAGGAACCAACTTTAATCAATGTAGCGATTTTATTACCGACCTGTGTTATGTCTGCTCATGTGTCTGAATTAAATGTCCCCAATAAAACTGGACATTCAAACTTTTAGGTGTTTGAGGTTCTAATTTATAAGACATCCAGATACCAGATTTAAGCTACAACAACCTGTGAATGAAAACAATGTATAGTCAGTTTGGGCTAAGACTTGTAATTCGGGATGTGGTGTTCTGTGACTCTAACACTGTTAATAATGTTTATGGAGATGTAAAGTGTATCAAAAGTCTGATGGTCAATCTTTTCAGCACGCTGGAGAGGTTTGGATTTGGCAATAAATTCATATCATGGATCAGACATTTATATTCTTCTCCAGTGGCTGCTGTTCGTACTAATAATAATTTATCCCCTTTCTTCGAGCTTAAACGTGGTACGAGACAGGGATGCCCCATGTCACCACTCCTCTTTGCGGTTGCAATGGAACCACTAGCCTTAGCTCTGAGGCAAAATAATGGTATCAGAGGAATTCACCGAGCAGGGGAGGAGCACAAGGTTTCGCTTTATGCGGATGACATGCTACTATATATATCACAACCCCTTTTGAGTCTTCCTAAGCTAATGGTCCTACTAAAAGAATTTGGCAAACTATCCGGTTACAAGATCAATGTCCAAAAAAGTGAGCTGATGTCTGTTGGCACTAGTAATGGTGAGACTCTCTTAAATTCACTCCCCTTTAAGATTAGTCCCAAAAAATTCAAATATCTCGGCATATGGATTACAGATAAACACAAAGATCTTTATGCTGCTAATTATCAGCCCCTGCTATCAAACTTAAATCAGAATATCGAACGATGAGACTCCCTGCCTCTCTCTCTGGGTGGAAGAATTATTACAGTAAAAATGAATATACTGCCCAAATTTCTATATATATTTCAATGCCTTCCCATTTTTTTGACCAAATCTTTTTTTATAAAATTAAATGATCAGATATCAAGTTTCATTTGGAACAAAAAACCACCCCGGATAAAAAGAAGTATACTTCAGAGACCTCGCTCAATGGGAGGTATGGCACTCCCTAATTTTTTGTATTACTATTGGGCGGTTAACATCCGAGTACTGCTATACTGGATGGATAACAATAAGGACAACACTGACAATGAATGGCTAAATTTGGAGGAGGCATCTGTAAATTCCACTTCTTTAAGAGCCTTACTGTGTTCCAAGTTGCCATTTACACGGCCCATTTCTAACTTTACCTCTAACCCTGTGGTTTTGCACTCAATCAAGATTTGGAACCAATTCAGGAGATCCTTTGCACTCACAGATCTTTCTCAAGCTGCCCCAATTGCACTAAATCATATGTTTCTCCCATCATTAATAGATGGAGCCTTTGATATGTGGTTCAGAAGAGGTATAATATCATTGTCTGACCTGTACATCGACGGCAGCTTTGCCTCCTTTGAACAGCTGACACAAAAATATAACATTCCCAATTCGCATTTTTATCGTTACCTGCAACTTCGGAATTTTGTATTCTCAAACTTTACATGTTTTCCCTTACCTCCCCCAACTGACCTGATGGATTCG
>JAUBNQ010057503.1:0-16581 GCA_032353495.1 Ctenopoma kingsleyae | reverse complement strand
TAAACAGTGTAATATAATGCAAAAGTGTACACTCAATTCTACTTTCACAAGGCCACAATTTTTCAGTTTTTGTTGAAACTGTCTGAAAGGTGATTATTTTTGTTTATTATTGAAATCAACGTGGGTTGTGGAGTCATACTGGAGTCATCAGTTCATCTGGCCATAGTCTTCCACAAATTAAATGTTGGACAAATTGGCATAATGTACCATGACATAAGTGGCAAAAGTGATACTGAATGACATAGCAACAGATATTCTCTCTAATGATTATCTGTGTCTTTAATGTATTTCAGTTATGAATCTTTCAAGCTGTGCTTCATATTTCCACCCATTTAAACCAATTTTATAAATTTTATTTACAGCTTTCATTTCCTGCACTCAGTTCCATCTGTTGCCTTTTGGTTCTCTCGTCGTGAGCTAAAACCAACAGATACAAACACTCTTTCTACCCTTAGCTATCAGCAGGCCAGCTGACAGTCTTGCCTGTGACTGGGACAAGATCATCTTTGATGAAAAAACTTTATGAAAAAAAACTTTGTGTCACTAAATTATTACATATTTGTTTCCACAAATAGGCCCATTTTGAAAAAGTATTCCACGTGATAATTTGTTGGGTTGAAGGGCCCAGTTCTTTTATTTACTTTGAAATATTTTGATTCATTAGTCTTTTATTAAATCAGTCTTTCATTAGTAGAGTTTTCACTGTGAAGATTGATTCGTTTACATAATAAATGTGGTGGATTTTCAGAGAAGCTGATTTTAGTCTCACACTAACTGTTAACTGACAGATTTCTAGAAAAACATCTGCACCGATGTTTCAGTCCTGACAGTCTAAATATCTGACCAATCAATAATCAAAATGTCTGTTATGTGTTTCTATTGACAGATTCCTGTTTGGATTTATAGTTTGATCAGCAAACTGACATGATGACACTTTCGTTATAATTTTAACACATTTCATGTGAGATATTTGAATCATATATAAGTTAAAATAAGTTAAACCATAAACTCACCATGTCCTGTGGAGCTTTTTAACAACCAACTAAAGTTACTGGAAACTGAGAGCAAAATAACATTTTATTTTATCTGCATCTGAGCTCAGAGAATATGAGGATTTGAGACATCCAGCACAAACGGCAGCTTGAATGCTAGAAAACTTAGAAACTGTCTGATGTCACTGCAGCGTCTTGCCTCCGCCCGCTGCTGCCGCCTGCTCTCGTCTGTTTTCCAGACTCGGTTTATCTCAAACGAGCATATGAATCATCACTCACACATGCAGAAAAAACTAAATGAAAACACATTTAAAGTTAATAAAAAGTTAATTGTTCTTCGGAGCCACCCGGTAGTGATGGCCCTAAGCAGGTGTTTAGTTTGCTTGTGCCTTGGGCCGGCTCTGGTTCTGGCTTACCAGTCCCTACTGAAGCATAAGTATGGGCATAATATCAACTGATACAGATTAATGGGATGATAAATTTGGAAAGCTGGAATTGTACATCTTTTAGTGTGCCTCAGAGTTTCTGTATACTTTACTTCCAACAACTGATATAAAAACCCGTTAAGGGTGTCATTATCTTTTAATAGAATGCATACATTTGTCATTTAATTACTTGTTTACTTGAAGTTATATAATTTCTGCAATTTTAATATAATTCTTATTTTCATTTAACGTTGTTCTTACAACACAGTAACCTTCCTGCTCTGTGTAGAAACAGCAGAGGTAATACCAGACTGCTGGGGAGATTACACCACACTTCACCTATGATCCATGCACATTGATTATTTCCTCCATTCATCATAGACAACATGCCCCAAACTATATTCGATGCGCATCTCAACAAAAGTGCTCCCAATATGGTCACAATGGTGTAGAATGCCCTCTGCTTTGACTGGTCAAGTCTTGTCTGGTCCCTACCCTGTTCACCAGGGCCTGGACTAATTAAAACGCACAGAACAGAGACGCTGCAGAAGGAGATCATGATTACAGAGAAACTTACAAGGCAAGCATCCATAACTGAAGTGGAGATTCCTATAGCTGTAACAATTGTACATACAAAGCAAAGCAGCCAAATTGAGCCAATAATGATGTTTCTGATCCTGATCCATCTGTCTTTTCTCAGACTGAGGTAGGCGAGGGGATGAACAACAGCCAAATAGTGCTCCACACATGTCAGAAGATGAAAGAACGTCTCTCCATACCACGTGATGGAGAAAAGGCAATACCAGGCCATAGTCATTGGGAACATATTCTTATAGATACCATAACAACAGAGGATGCACCCAAAGACATTAATTAGCTCCATAGTCACCATGTGGTAGGTGAAGCTATCGGAGTGACTTGCTGCTGTGGAAGAGGAGCATTGCTGGCGCCATCGCTGAAGACCATGGTAGAGGACAAGGATGCAGAGAGGGACAAGGAGGAGGATGTTGGTGATGGTGAAAGTGATGAAGACTGAGGAGCTTGGCTTGATGGAGAGGCAAACCAGCCCAAAGGGCAGGGAGGAGTGGACGAAGGAAAGCAGATGGGTGTCACTAAAGGATGCAGAAGAGTTTACTGACATGTCTGTAAGAGAGGACATGACAGTGGAATGGAAAAATGCATTAATTGCATACTGTGTTAGAACAACTCGTCTTTGTTGGTAATCTTGGATTTCCCATTTTCTTCTTAGTTTTTCCTGGTCTGAGTCAGGGCTTTAAGTATACAGGATTTTATGTATTGTAAAGCATATTTGTGCTTATACAAATATTAATTCACATGACTATAGCTGAGTTACAACTTAAATACCTTGTTTAGTGTACTAGTGTACCAAATGTTATATACTATAGGCAATCAATAAAACTTTAATAAAGCTATTCAATGATTTAGGTATTTGTTTAAACATTTCTTTGAAGAAATAATTGTGTAAACCATATTGATTACTTGTCATTTCATTTAATGTCATGAATTTGGGTATAACATGTTTAAGCTGATTAGTGGAGAACTATTATCATTTGTATTTTACCTATTATGTCAAATGACAAAAATTGACATCCATGAGCTAGTCACTAAATTACCAAAATGTACTAATAGCTTTCACGACAACCATGACAGTTATAGCCGTCATCACACACACAAAAGGCAAATACATATAACAGACACAGATTAGTTCATGACAGTAGTAAGGCATTGGGCAGCTAAAGATCAAAATATTTTAAGGAGTTAATGGGGAGCAAAAGTATACTAAATGTTGGTGGTTTGCAAGGCATCAGAATTTTCTCTTATTCTGCATAAAGAGGATCAAAACCATAGTCCCAAAGCTTCCTAAAGGCATTAAAATAGTTAAAAGGATGGTCAAAATATCTGTAAGTAAGACTGAGAGATATGATAATTAAAAAAAAAAACCTATACTATATACTACATATTAATCATCATAAACAGCATGATGAAAGTGATGGAAGATGGACAAACAGGATGTAGTTTTTATACTGAAAAATATAGGTATATATAACCTTTTACATGTGTTTTAATTGCATTACGTTACATCATACCCAAAGTCTGTGAGTCCAATAAAAAGTCAAGGTACTTCATTGACAGATGTAAAAGGGATTAAAGGAAAAGAGTTCTGTACATATTAATACCCAATATGCTTAAAATCATACTTTAAGAAAAGCTAAACTTGCAGATGTTCAAGTTAAATTTTAGTCATCCACTATTGTGGATTTAAGAGGAAGGTTATGATATTAAGAAGTAATAACACCAACCTTATCAGTATTTGTTTTCGAGCTTGCTTTCGCTGTGACCGTCCGTGCCTGGGTGTTTGCTCCACACTTGTACTTGCAGAATATTCCACCTGCTTGCTTGTCACCAAGTTATATTAAAATTAAAATATGTTTTATTTGCATTAAAAACAACGTGACAAGAACAGACTGGCTGATATATTAATTACCATTTGAAAGTATATCTATTACAGACCAAATGGATAATGAATGACTATCATAATTTGTGTAGATTTTGCATAAAAAAACCTCACATACAGACTAGAATACACACACAGAACCCGTGACAGCTCCACATTATATAATTCAGCAGTACTTTTGCATTTAAATATGCATTTATGGACTACTACTTGTGTCCAGCTTAAATAAGTAAAGACATTTTAAATTGATACCCCTTAAAAGTAATGATTTTAACATTTCTAACATGTTTTCAATAGTTTATCAGTACAACTGTGATTTATTCTATTATGATGAGCAGTTGACAGAATTCAAATTCTGTGTCACCAAAATCTGGTGTGTATGCAAATCAGAGTTATTAACTGTGTGGTGTTGAATTATTTGTATGAGCATTTCTGTGTTGTTTTAATCACACCTGCAGCTGCAGTTTGGTAAAACCATCTACAGTAATGTGAATCTATTTTTGTTAGTGATAATTTTAGAAAAAACCATTTCCTCAGCATTGCAGCTAAAGGAAGTTGTCACGTGTCCCAACAATTAAGATTCTCCTATGTTTGATTGAGGTATATCAAATTTAAATCTTTATAACCTGTCGGATCTTGTACCCAATGTAATACAATCCTATAACATCACCTACTCTAAATTAAAACAGGTTCAAGTAAAGAACTGTTTTAATGTTTGAATTAAGTTTTATTCTTTTTAAGTTTTCCAATCTGTCTCTAAATTTATTAAGCTTTGCATTCTGTTACATTAGTTTGAGATTTACAGTCTCACCCACACACCTTTTTGCCTGCAAATGACCAGAAAAGTCTGCTTATGACTTTATGATTATAGTACTTATGTTAAAGTATATGAGAAAGCTTCTTTCTTTTTTACTAAGTTCTAATGTATTTTAGAGTTTCTAAACAAATAGAATTTTAGCACCTACAAAAAGATCTTATTTCTTACATTTGGGTTTTCTTAAATCAGTTTTATGCACTTTTCACATGAAAACACCTGAGTGAGACTGAAAAAAGCTAGCACTAGATAATGCAAAAACAAGTTTGGTTTAGATACTGATAAAAGCAAAATGCAGTGGACAAAGTGCAATGGAAACAGACAGACATAGCAAAGTAATTACAATGTACATGTGACTTAAACATCCAGTCAAGATTTAGCTGCACAAAAGAAATGAGCAAAAATAGCAAAATAGCAACAATGAATCATGAAACCGCAAAGACATGACAGACATAGCAGATAAATGCCATATGTCTATCATGTTTTTCGACATGGTTTTCAGGTGCATCAGGACTGAAGTGCTGGCAGTGCAGAGACATAAAGTTTCAGTGAATTGTTCAACAAAGATAGAATTTCCTTCACATCATAATCCATCAGGAAACCCAGTGCAAGCCTGTATTGCAGCTTGATCATGTCGTGAAGCCAGACGTCAAACTTGTTAACTTCAAACAAGCAAGAGGACTTCAGCATCGTCAGTTAATTATCTTCCTTGAGGAAACTGATGCTGATCACCAGGACTTTACCACTCTCATGTCTGCTGGTTAAGTCTGGGGAAAGTATGGGAAAGATGACGATTTTCTACAGCTGAGCAACACAGATCGGCTTTGTGATTTTGCTCTTGCTGTGGACATATTGACACATATTGAATGTGAAGCTACAGGGGAGAGATCAATTTGTGTGTGAAATCCAAGCCAAGTTGACTTTATCCTCAAGATAAATTTCAAACAAAGCATTCGTTCATTTCCCCACACCATCAACGTGAGAGAGTTGTGAGGCAATACAGAAAATCACTGGACGACCTGCACGGAGAATTCTGCTGTCGGTTAAGTCACGTCAGCTAGTGTCATGTCCCCATGTCTTCAATGTGACTTGGTTTTAAAGGTTTTCAGCTCAATTAAACTGAATGAGCCATCCTCGGGGATGGCACAGAGGATGCTGGTGCTGTTTGGACACACATTCAGCATGATGAACAACAAAAAGACTCACTACACATTCCAGTTAACTGGTGAACACCTCAGATCTGTCTTGATAATTGCCACAACGAAACTTTGCAACAATTTCCCGCTGAAATTGAATGAAATTGAATGTACATTTTATTTTACGTTTAGATATCGGATTTTACATGTAATTTATATCAGTTCATACAAACAGTATCCATCCATCTGATACTGGCCTAGCCTGTCTGTTTTTTGAAATTTTAAAACTCATTGTAGCCCCTGAGCCAAAAAGTTTGCCCTCCCCTGGTCTACACCGTCTGCCACAATGTTAAAACCACAGGTCAACTGGTTTCCTTTCTGTGTGCGGAGTGTTCATGCCGTTGTCAGTGTGAGTTTCTTCAGTTACTCCCACTTCCTCCCACTGTCCAGAGAGATGCAGCTAGGTTAATTGGTGACTCTAAATTGTAGATAGTTGTGAATGGTTGTCTGTCTGTGTGTGTCAGCCCTATGATAGACTGGCGACCTGTCCAGGAAGCCTGTATAAGATCTGTCATTATCATTTAAAAGTGTTAAAAGTGAGGAGAGATTTTTGACAGATGGCGTCAAAAAGATTTTTGACGGAAAAGGGCGTTTAAAGGTTGGGATCACTTTGATCTCATACCACAGATTAAGGATACAACAATATGTTTTCTCCTTATGGTCTACATCACACATGTCCACAGTCAGATCACATTTGATACGACCTGCAGCTTCGGCTTTATGATCAGGAACGGACTGGGACAAAAAAGTGAGATCGGACCTGGCATTTTGGACCAGACCATTATTTTATACAATAGTATTTTGAACAACACCATAACTTGAGATTATCATTGTCCCTGTTAGTTCAGCTGGTAACGCGTTGCATTTTGAAACTGAGGTTTTATGTTCGCATCGCCATCATGATAAATAAATAATTGTGGTTCTTTTTTTAACTCTCAATCACAAATGTGTTTCATAAATTGAATCTGCAATGTGTAGTGCATTTGGATGAGTGTGTTTGCACATTAAGTCTGTCATTATACTACTATCCTCTTTATTTTGAGTTGACAAAGACCACTTACTTCTGGTACAGTGCCAAAGTCTCTTCTAAGAAATAAATTCATTATTTAATGTCTAATGATTGTGTATTTGTTAAATAGTATAAATGAAGGACGTTTGCAGAATGAAACAAACAGACTTTACTGAGCTTTTGCTGGTGCCTTGACCTCAGTTAACCACCAGATGTCGCTGTTCATACTCGGGCTGAGGCTTCAAAGCATCAACTCTTTTTCGACACAAATAGAAGAAAACACTCGCAGCATCATGAGGCTTAATTTTCCCATCACTATTTAACATTACTAATGAGGTGAGATATTTAACATTGCCACTGAGTGCTATTTAGATTGTGTTCCACTTTATCTTTCCGTGTAGAGTAGTCCTCCAGCGAAAGGGAGAGCATATAGAGCACGAAGTTAACTATTTACCATGGGTGTGGTACTTGGTCAGAACCAACCCTTAGGATTCAGGGGTGGAGGGAATTAGAAATTATCTCAAACATTATATGTATGATTCTAAGCTAAAACACCTTAAAATCTGGAGAGTAAAGTAATATTGTGCTTTTAATTTGAACTAATTACATTCAGTGTCTATGTTAGTTTGTTAATGTGTGTATAACGAATTATAGGGATGTTTGTTGTTTCCCTACCTTTTCTGTGTTTATTGTCTGGCCAGACAGCCATCACACTCACTTCCCATTCATGTCTATGTGTAATGAGGGGCCACATATTCATTTACAGTCTTGAGCTGGCCAGAGAACCAGACAAATATTTACATAAATAAGAAATACACAAACATTGTTTAATTGCCTCAAAGTCATTACATTTCATAAACAGCTTGAGGAGGAATGATGGGATCATAAAGATTCATAGAAGTTACACCAAAATTAGGCAAACACATCACAAGTACATTTAATGTCTATCAGGCTGTTTTCTGTTTGTGAAACCTGCAAATCTGTAATTATGAACACATTGTAATCTTAACTGCTTCATGAGCATCCCATGTGAGGCCAAAACAAGGAGGAGTCTAAAATATGCAGAGGAGCAACTCCAGAAATTGGTTACAGCTACCAAACCAGAAATCTGACATAGTGTGAAGTTAATTAAATAAAACAATTCAAATGACTGAGTTTTTATTCATGGTTATTCATTTAAGCTAAAGTCAACATGAAAACACCATCCCTTAGGTAAAGTACACTGAAAGAAACATCATGATGTTTTCGGGCTTCTTCTTCTTTTTTTAATTACTACCATTTTGTAATCTGGATTGTGTTCAGTCATGCTGAGATATTAATATTTTCTTGTATCTGAAGCGATTTCATTTATGCAAACTTAATCTAATCATTATTCTTATCTAATGTTCATCTTACAAGATGCTAATATCCCCGCCCTCTGTAGAAACAGCAGAGGTAACAGGAAACTGCTAAGGAGATTAAGCCAGACTTCACACATGACTGTCACACAGTCACCAGTGTTTACATTCAATGCATACAGCATAGTCAAAATCAGATTGCAAGTACATCTCATCAACAGCACTCCCAGTATGCCCACAATGGTGTAGAATGCCCTCTGTTTCAATTTGTCAACCCTTCCCCGGTCCCTGCCCTGATCCCCTGGGCCTGGACGAATCAGAACGCAGAGAACAGAAAGGCTGCAGTAAGAGATGATGATTAAGGAAGAAGCTAACAGGCAGAGCATGACTGTTGTGTCTGTGTTTCCAGTATACATAAGACTTGTGAATCCAAAGCAAAGCAGCCAGATAATGCCAATGCCAGTGTTTCTGATCCTGATCCCTTTTTGTTTTCTCAGGCCCAGGTAGATGATGGGATGAACGACGGCTAAGTAGTACTCCACACAGGTCAGAATGTGAAAGAATCTCTCTCCATACCAGGTGAATGAGAGGAGATGAGTCCCCACCCTTAATATTTGGACATGGTTCATGTGTATGCCAAAACAACAGATGATGCACCCAAAGACAAAAATCATCTCCATGGTTACTGTGTGGTAGGTGAAGCTGTCAGCATGTGTTGTAGCTGGTGCTGTAGACGAGGAGCACTGTTGTCGCCATTGCTGGAAACCATGGTAGAGGACGAGGATGCAGAGAGGGAGGAGGAAGAGGATAATAGTGACGGTGTAAACAGCAAAGACTAAGGAGATTGGTTTCCTCATGAGGCAATATGGTCCATAGGGAGGAAGAGAAGAGTTAATGGAAGAGAGATGAAGGGAATCATTGGGGGATGCAGAGTTTCCTGGCATCTCTGGAATAGAAAAAAACAAGACAATTAAAAGTGTCAATGATATCTACTATGCAGCTTTCTGTTAGAAGATGAGTCCCTTAAAGGATAAGACCAGTCATATTCTATATTGTCAAACTCGAAGGTGTTGATTTTGGAGGAGGGGTCTTTGGAGCAGTCTCTGGTCAATGTTGATGTAAAACGTGACAGACAATCATACTGATGTTCCAGCAGATGCCACTTCATGGCAAACCTATGAAACCTAATGATTTTGGATTGTTTCTAACCATTTGAACTAATGACAGTTTGAGTCATCTTCCAGATCTTGGCAAAGTGACTCGCTTCCCAAAAACTTGCATTTAGGTACAAGCCAGTGATCTTGGAACCTACAGATTACTCCACAGAGTTTATATGGAAATTATTATTTGGAATAACCATAACCTGAGTGACTGCAAACCTTCAGACGTTCAGAGCCATGAAAAAAAGCTTGATCCTAAATCTAGTTTAATGTAACTCAGAGTATCTTACATGCTACCTGTCAAATACCAAAAAATATCAAGGCCTCTCCTCCGTAGGCACAGAAGATGTGTGAGTGGTTACTGATCATGATGATTAAACTCTTTAAAATATCTACAATGTCAGTGTCCGCACAGTGAGATAAAGTTTGTTTTTTCTGCATCATCCACAAATCCATATTGTGGATTTAAGATAATGATGATAATATAGGAAAGAAATAGGAACACAAACCTTATCACTAGTTGTGTCAGAGCTGTCTCTTTTGCTTCTCTTCACAGTGGACTCCTGCACCTGTATCTGCTTCAAACATATTACCGCAGCCCATCGCTGCCCCCACCAAGGTGGATTCAAATTCAGATACTTTATTTGCCTAAAAAACAATGTGGCTGACTGATGTATTAATAATCATTCTCAAAGATAAACCAATTTACAGATTGTGAACAAACACGCTCGCTCATACACAGAACCTGTGAGGACTGCTTTGCATTAATAACTGTATTACATTAATTTTATTTTATTACAATGTAATTGCAGTATTTATGAATGCATTCATAGACTACCACTTTGGACCACCTAAGGTTTCCAACAGCGATACAGTAGATCCAGTCATAGTTCATTAAACCAGTCCTGAGTGATGAAAAGTTGACACAATTCAAATGAGTCGAAAAATCTGGTGTGTATCCAAAGTGAACAAAGTCATTAACTGTGTGTTTGAGTGTTTGTCTGACCAATGTTGTGTTGTTTTAATGACACCTGTGACTGTGGTTCACACAAACAATCACACATTCATTGCTAATAAATGTTTTCATCCATCCATTGATTATCTTCTTTTCCTGTTACAGCTCACAGGCCTGCTGGAGCTAATCCCAGCTGTCTTTGGGCAAGAGGCAAGGTACACTCTGGAGAAGTCTGCAATCTATCACAAGGCTGTCATAAAAAGACAACAACCATTTACACTCACATTCACATCTACGCACAACTTAGAGTCACAGATTAACCTAAGTATATGTCTTTTGACTGTGGGATGAAGCTAGAGTACCTGGAAGAATGTGCAAACTCAACTCAGTTGAGGATGAATTTGAAAGCAGGTCTTTCTCGTTGTGAGGTGACATTTCTAACCACCACACCACCATGACACCTAATACATTTTTGTAAGGCATAATTCTAATTTTAAAAACTGTAATTTTGGATAAACACAAAAGTGACAAAAGTGATACTTTAGGCAATTTAGAAAAGCAATTTGTCACAGCCCTGTAATTTTACTTTACTTTACTTGGCAGACGTTTTTAAGTATAAAACTATAAACATAAAGATAAATAACATTATAATCCACTTAAATCAAGAGAACATCTGAAGTGTTGGTATAACTCAAAATAATTTTTTTCTCAAATCTATTACAATGAAATCAGAAGTAACATTTAATCACCCCAACCTCAAGGCAGATGGCTTCCGACGCTGAGCCAGGTTCTGCTGGAGGTTTATTTTGTTAAAGGGAGCTTTTCCCTCTCAAGTGACCCAGTGCTTGCCCAAGGGGATGACTTCTCTCTGTATAACTATATGGTTTTGACCTTATTTGTAAAGTGACTTGAGATGATTCTGTTGTGATTTGTCACTATATAAATAAAAGTGAATTAAATTGTTACTTTAATCTTATCCACCTTATTCACCATTGTACAAAAATGGTAATTTTCCTGTCTTATAGAACACCTCTTGTGTCAGATAACCCAAATTTTGAGTGAGCAGAAGTATAGGAACATGGGAATGACACCACCAAAATTGACAGAGCAGGGATACAGGTATCACAGTCCACCATTTGAAGAAGGCACATGATGAGGCACGTTGTAAAGCAGAGAATGGACAGACATGTAATAGATGCTGTGTGTACAGGACAAAGCAACATAATGAATAAACAAAACAACAACATCATGAAATATGAAAAGTATGATCAGGGAGCAGCTTCATTATGCACCATTTATTTATTGAGATCCCCATTAACTGGTCATGTTTCTTCATATACATACTGTACATTCAAACACATAATATAATTTAATAATACAATAATTTATATGTAACAAGATATAACAACATATAACAATTTAATATAATAACTGTCAGTATAGCAACACATAGACTATCAGATCTCCAAAAACAATATTTATTATATCTATATTTGACTCACTGTGAGTTTAACAAATGATGGCAAATTCCACTGTAAGACTGCTCTACCGGTTTTGTAATAGTATTTCTAGGTTTAGGAAAAATTATCTTATGTGACCAGTGATCAAGTGACTACTTTCTGTAAGTGCTTATTCTTGACAGTTTATTCTTGTAAAAAAAAGACATTGTGGCATAAAGCACATATACCTCAAAAGATGGTTAACAGACTAAACATTTTCCTTTCATTCACTATTAACCAGGACACAGAAGCTGACATGTATCTAATTAACCTGCTTTCTAAATGGACAGTTCAGGACCAGACAGCTTGCTCAGTTTTGATGCTTTATGCACCTGATGCTTCTGCAAACATTTTTTAGAACTGTCCCAAAATGCATAACTTTAGTAAATCTAGTAGAGTAAAATGTATTCATCTGATCAACTGAACATTAAAGGTACACTAATCAAATTTTGTTTGCAAGGAATAATATTAACAAATAATATGACTTTGCAAAAGGAATTGCTTGTTGCCTTTATATAATGACACCAACTGTGGCTCCTGTAAGTCATCTAACTGTAGCATATATCAATGAAATTAACCTTCTGGCTAATCAGCAGGTGCAGTTGGTCTCTACTGAAGCTAGGTTGCCAAATTAATAAAACAGGAAATTGAATAACTGTCACTATGTTTTGGTATGTTATGTTATAGCCCAAGTGGCATAAGAAACAGTACAGCATTTTTAAATCTTATAATCATCTTATAGTCCAATGGCATATTTTTTCAGTTATTCTGAATATGTGTGTTTATTTCTATTTGAAATGTCATTCATGTAAATTTAACCTAATCTTTATTCATTTGATGTTGTTCTTACAACATGCTAACGTTCCTGTTCTCTGTAGGAACAGTAAAGGTAACACCAGGCTACTGGGGATATTAAGCCAGACCTCATACAGATTCCACACACATTCATTAATATCTCTGTTGAACACATAAATCAAACCCCAAATTACATTTGAACTACACCTCAACAAAAGCACTCCCAATATGACTATGACGGTGTAGAATGCCCTCTGCTTTGATTGGTCAACTCTACCCTGTTTCTTTGGGCCCGTACGAATCAGCACAGACAGAACAGAAACACTGCAAAAGGAGATGGTGGTAAATGAGGACATTAAGAGGCAGAAATCAAAATATAAAATCATTCCTGAAACTTTCACACTTGCCCATCCACAGCAAAACAGCCAAATGAAGACAAACGTGATGTTTCTGATCCTGATCCACCTCGCTTTTCTTAGGCTCAGGTAGGTGATGGGATGAACTACAGCCAAGTAGTGCTCCACACAGGTCAGGGAATGAAAAGCCATCTTCCCATACCAAGTGAAGTTGGTAAAATAGTACCCCACGTCTAACATTTGGAAGTCATTTGTGTAGATACCACAACAACAGAGGATGGTTCCAGAGATATTAATTACCTCCATGGTGACTATGTGGTAGGTGAAACTGTCCGAGTGACTTAATGTTGCTGCTGTGGAGAAGGAAGAATGTTTCCACCATTGTCGAAGGCCGTGGTAGAGAACGAGGATACAGAGAGGGAGGAGGAGAAAGATGTTGGTGATGGTGAAAATGGTGAAGATTAAGGAGCTTGGATGGAAGAAGAAGCAATCCAGCCAATAACGGGAAGAAGAGTTGATGGAGGAAGGAAGAAGGGAGTTACTGTAAGATGCAGAAGAGTTCACTGACATGTCTGTAAGAGAAAAAAAATGGCAATCACATGGAAAAATGCACAAATTACATCTACAGCATGCCTATCTGTCCTACAAGAGGGGCCTCTTCTATCTTGCTCATGTTTTCCTGTATTAATTCTTGTTTACTGTTTTTGTTTAATGGGTTTTTTTAAATCTGATTCAACGAGTATATACAGTACTGTGCAGTCCTGTGTACTGTAGTCTGATATATGGTCTCACAGAAGTTTGTATTTTGAACTACGTATATATGCATATTATCTATATTGGCCTTTGACCACTGGGCCCAGCCAGGGTCAGTCTGAAGGGGCGACATGGTTCCCCTCTCTTGTGGGTCTACCACCTGTAAGAGTGTGTGCACTGTGATATGGGCGGTGGCCAAAGGCTGGAACACTGATATTCCAACCCTCAGTTGCTGAAACAGGCTCTTGGTACACGGAAAGTCACCTCTCTGGTGGGGAAGGAGTCTAAATTGGTGCGGGTCATCAGATCTGCAAACTTATGTCTTGGACACTCAGGTGAAGCTGACAACTGATTGAATTTGAGTTGAATCAGATGGTGGGGGAGGCTGCTGGACAGACCAGGCAGGCCCAAATGTATAGTGAGGGTCTCCTGGGGGTCCTGAGGCTCTGACAGAGGAACCTGCCAGAAAAATCTTTAACCTCCACCTCTGGCAGAACTTCAAGATTGAAAATTCAAGAGAGGTTAAATACAACAATATACAGCATATTGAAATGCCATTTCACACAGCCCCCCCATGGTGCATTGTAATGATATAATAATAATAATGCAATAATGACATGTAAGAATGTCAAAATATCCAAATATACCAAAAATATAAATACAAAATTACACATAAATAAATCATAGTTTAAATAGGTTTTAGTCAAATAAAAAAGGTTCTAATTGTAACTATATGTGCAGTAAAACAAACAAGGACAGGACAACAGACATACAACATGTGCTAGTATGGTTCAAGTAAAATGTTGTGCAGGTGGTATTTAAAATACCAGGTCCAAGTTATGGTCAGGAAAATATTGTAGACAAAACAGGACCAGACATAGACGTGCAAATTCACCAGCAGGATCCACATGTTTTGTGGATTTGGAGAAGGCATTTGACCGGAAAAGGGTGGAATGCTCTCTCTGGGTTGAGGACAAATTGCTGCCTCAAGTGGAGGAGTTCAAGTATCTTGGGGTCTTGTTCATGAGTTGTGGTGAAGAGAGAGCTGAGCCAAAAGGTGAGGCTGTCAATTTACCAGTCAATCTATGTTCCTACCTTCACTTATGGCCACAAGCTCTGTATAGTGACCAAAAGAGCAAGATAGTGGATACAAGCAGCCAGAAGCTGAGTTTTCTCCGGAGGGTAGCTGGACTTTCCTTTAGGGTGAGGAGTTCAGTCATCTGGTAGAGACTCGGAGTTGCTGCTCTTCTGCGTAGAGAGGATTCAGTTAAGGTGGTTCGGACATCTGGCCAAGCTGCCACCTGGGCGCCGCCCTGGGGAGGTATTCCGGGCATGGCCCACTGGGAAAAAAGTTCAGTGATGACTATCTCCCGGCTGGCCTGGGAACACCTCGGTGTCCCACGAGAGGAGCGGGAGGAGGTGGCTGGCGAGAGGGAGGTCTAGGTTTCTCTGCTTAGGCCGCCGTGACCCGACCCCAGATAAGCAGTTTATAATGGAATAGATGGATATGAATATTGCATTTTTGATCAGCAAGTATGTGAAAACTGTATTTTTCAGTACTTCAGTACATTGTGCAGCTTCACTCTGGTCAATTTAGCCACTCTCACTTGCAGAGGCAGCAGGTAGCATTTAGAAAGTTTTAAAACCCACTGTACAATACCCACAAGGCACGAAACAGCAAACATTTGAAGATCAAAATAAAGCTGAAATACTAGTGAATTGTGCCACTTCTACACTTACTGAACACAGACAGCTCCAAATAAATTCGAATATTGCAAGATAGCTACTGGATATTTGTATGTCTTTACACAATAGGATGGTCATATGTTAACACTGTGTTCACAGTTTCTACGTTGGTCCTAGATAACCTTAATTTGAATGAATGCTGTTTTAAGTTTAAATGAATAAGAACTCCAACCTTATCAGTATGTCTTTCCGAGCTTGTTCTCCTTGTGTCTCCTGACTGCAGACTCCTGTACCTTGGTATTTGCTCCATATACATATGTTGTACTCAGTGGTCATCCGCCCATCTGTCTCCACCAAGTTAAATTTAAATATTTTTTATTTGCATAAAAACACAATGTGACATTGACAGCCTGTCATATTAATAGCCAATTGAAATGCAAACTATTACACTAAGGAAACACATGGCAAATATAACAATGTTTAATACATGTCAATACCTGTACTGTATGCAGTGTTTACTGAGAAAACTCATCTGCACACTCTGAACACATCCACAGGCTCACACAGAACAACGCATCATAGAGAGCTTCTCTGCATTCTTAGCATTCATTTCATTACAATCTTGTTTTTTTTTTTAATACAGTATCATTATTATCATTAGATTAGATATAAATCCATCCAGACTACCACCTGTGTGAAGCTGGTGTGAGTAAAAATAAACAAATATAGACAGATGAAGAAATTATTGGTTGATGATGATGAACAACTGACAGAATTTAAATAATATGCTGACAAAGTCTGGTGTGTATTCAAATCAAATCACTGACTGTGTGACCATTGTTGTGTTTCACATGTGGTGAAACACAGTGTTTGCACCTATTATCATTTTAATTCCTTAATTTTCTCTCTACATTTTCTCACATTTCAACTTGTTCTTTTCCCTGAATGTTTCCTGTCTTCAGCCTTGTGCCAACCAACCCTAACACCCTAAAATTACACCGCTATACAACAATGCAATGCAACAATGATTAGGATTACAATTCAGTAGTGAAGGTAATCACTTTGCTTTGGTGAAACGTATATTTTGAATGAATGACACACTTATTAACTGCAAACTAATCACATGGA
>JAUBNQ010055820.1:0-18411 GCA_032353495.1 Ctenopoma kingsleyae | reverse complement strand
TGTCAGAACAGAAACAGCAGATAAAAAGCAGAAATAAAACTTTACAAACTCAGTTGATAAAATAAAATCTAGACAAATGTTGAACGAGAAAACAACTACAACTACTTACAAAATCCAAAGTTATTTTGTAAATGTATATTTTTTCACAATGATCTGGCGACCCCCCGAAATTATCTTGTGACCCTCAGGGGGTCGGCACCCCCGGGTCGAGAAAGGCTGAACTAAACTACTAAATTTCCACAATAGTGAATGTTTGTTCAGTGAGCTCCATCTGCTGATGAAGACCTTAAGATTGTTGAAAGGTTTTGTTTCATGAATTAATTTATGTTTATTTGTATGTATTTCTTTAACCTTTCAGTGTTTTGATAGTTTTCTGTGGGGTCAGTGAGACAGTTGAGACTCCACAACAGCAGGGGGCGCTGGCTGAACAGTCGGACACTCTTTGTGTCTCCTCTCGCCGGTAAACAGGAAATGACAGTGTTGGTGTTGTGTGTGTGTGTTGATCACGGGTCCAGTGCACTGGTTTGTGTTTAGTTTGAACTGTGAGTGTGTGTAATGATGTTAGTCCTGGTGTGAGGAACACAGTGAAGCAGCTGCTGTTAGAAAGGAAGAAGAATGGCAGACGAAGCTCCTTTCCAGTTTTTACACAACGAAGTGATCCAGTACATTTACAAGTCAGCAGACAGTGGAGACACGGTGAGATGCTGGACCTGTCCTTTCAACATTTACTGCTCCCTCACCGTTCTCTTCAAGATTTCTTCTCTCTTATGTTCAGGAGAATGGAAGAAATATCACCAAACTGGAGAACATGGGATTTCGAGTGGGCCACGGACTGATAGAGAGGTAACGAGCTAACTGCTGCTAACGTGTTCCTGTTTCTCCCTGCTCACTGCCTCACGCTGTAAGTGCTGAAGAAAGTCTGAGTCTTTGTGCCGTTCTGGATAAAGAGCAGAGCTGTGGAGCTTCACAGGCTCATTCAGTCATCAATCCAATTGGAACAATAATAGTAATACTAGTAGTGCAGAAGTTTCATGATCAACCTAACACGTTACACGCCCAGAATAACAAGCTCGTCACACTGTGATTTCCAACATTTAAACCATCAGTCACATTAGACTTGCTTCACTTTCAGATTGTTATTTTATTATCTTTCTCACTAATATAGAAAAGCATTTTAATGTTGGAGCTCATCAGTGTGGAGCTGGTTTACTGCTACTGGTTTAATTAATGTGATCATATCATATGTTTTCTTCAGAAAGGTAATTCATAAGTTAAGTGTCAAATAAATGTAGTTCAGGAAAACACATTATCCTCTGCAGACAGATAAAGTACCACAGTTGGGAGATACTAAAGTGAAGATATTTCTAATACTTAGTAATCGCACTGTTATTGTAGGTGACGTTTCTTCATTGTCACAAATACAAAACACTACAGTTAAGTTGACACAGACTGAATTCATTTGACCCTAACAAACAATATTTCTTTCGTTTGAGTTATGTTATGCTCTTTTAGAAGAAGAAAAAAAAGAATCAAGACTGTATATGTATGAACAAAGACTGGACTGTGAAGAATGTCAGTGTTTTGAATGTAATTCCACTACACCAGGGACACCCACACTTTTTCGACTACTTTTCAAATGACCAAGTCAAAATAATCTACCTATGATCTACACATGTGTATGTGTGTGTACTTCAAGTATACTTCATACAACTTTATACTTTAATATGACACAATACAATTCAATATGTTTATGGTGATTACCATATTACAATGCAACACCCTCCATAAACACAGACCATTAAAAAATAATTAAATAGTGAAATAATTATGTATGCTTTTTGTAAATGAAATTAATATATTTGGCCACTTATTAAATAATATATTTCATAAATTAATTGTGAATTAATTTCAGTATTTAATAACTTAATGGCACATTTAAAAATGTGTTTAATGCTTGTTATATTGATTGCAATGTGACACCCTCTACCCTCCTTATTACCAAAATCTGTTCACTTGCACTGAATGGAGTTAGACAGGGTTGCACAGTAACCAGCCTCAAGCAGGCTTCCAAATGATCTTCATAACTACAATGTCATACATAAAGGTCAGGTCTTTTCAATCATTTGCTCTGCTAACCACTCAGATAATCTCAGTGATTTCTTCTTGAGTAGGAAACTTTGCAGCTTCTTATTAATTGTCATATGATAATGACCAATACCTGGAGGAGCATAACAGACCCTGTCAGAGAACAGGGGAGGGCTGGGTGGAGCAGGGTGGATTGCTTTTGAGTCTCATAGCATAGCATAGCTTTTACATTCTTATTTACCATTCACAACCTGTTTTTCTGAATGAAGTTTATGCTAAATGAAAATTCTGTTATCACCCCTGTGCTTTGCCAGTTTTCTAAAAGGAGGTTTTTGCTAATGAAACCTCTTGGGCAGGTGATGTCCATCAGAAAACTGCAGAATAAAATGAGACTAATTCCATGTTAGGAACCTGTAATTCAACCTTTGAATGTGGATCTTTCACTTTTAATCAAATATTCTTCCTTTGTAGCAGTAAAATTCTTTAGTCAAGCCTGTGATCTTCATTTGAACAGCTTTTTGTTTTTTGTCTAGACTGACAAAAGACACGGTGCGTTTCAAAGACGAGTTGGACATTATGAAGTTCATCTGTAAGGACTTTTGGACCTGTGTGTTCAAGAAGCAAATTGACAACCTCCGGACCAATCACCAGGTAACATTCATCTCTCTGCCGCTGACTTTCATTCATTCAGGAGCTCGTTAACAGTAAATGTTATACACATATATATGCATATAGTATGTATATAGTATGTATAGTATACATATAGTATGTCCCCTAAGCCAGCAGCGCTCAGGAGGCTCAGGTTCAGTTTATCAGGTCCACCAAGCCTCAGTCTAATCTAAACATCCTGCAAGTTTAGTTTTTACTGCTTTGGATTGAACTAAGATAGATAGAAATCAGAAACAGGACTCAGTATAGCTGCTGTGCATTGTGTTGTGTCTGTCAACACCAATACTGTTGCTGTGTGTGTTTCAGGGCATCTATGTTCTCCAGGACAACAAGTTCCGACTACTGAGTCAGCTGTCAGCAGGGAAACAGTACCTGGAACATGCCCCAAAGGTGGGTTGCCTTGATTTCATTAGATTGTTCCGCTGCTTCTCACCACCATAAAACATCTCCTCCTTCCTCACAGGCATCTTAGTCCCTCCCACATAGAGATGTGAATGGAAAGAAAAAGATACAAGGAGAGAGACATGTTCATGTAACTATCCAGAATTTCTCGATTCTGTTGAAATTATTTTTATACTTCTTTTTACCTGATGTCCAGCCTGATAGAAACTGATATTACACAGAGCTGAATCTGTCCCAATATAAAAATAGTTTCATGCCAAGAATGATGGGACAGAGAGAGAGGTCATCATCATCTGCCATGTTGTACATCCTTTTAAAAGACTTCCTGCTTAAGATGATCAGACAGTGATTTCATGTCATATTCAGTCTGATCAGTCACAACTAAAGAAACTACAGAATCATTCTGTCTTTATTTTATTGAAGTTTTTTTTCCTCCAGCATGATGTACCTTCACAATAATCTCTTTCAAGTTAGAAGAATCTGAGAGACTTTATGTGTAATGGGCGTCAGGAAGTTTGGGCAGGATTCAGCCATTAAGTGTCTTGTTCTCCAGCAGAAATAAAAAAATGTTCTGATGCACTTTAAAGAACTTCGTTACACACGTGACTCATTGAAACTGCTAGATGTTGGATTTTGTGTTGTGTGCACTTCATTCAGTCTCAGAACAGAGTTACTGCACCTGGAGCAAACATACAACACTGGACTGTACTAGGACATCTCTGCTCATCACATGACCTGTCTCTCTGTAGTACCTGGCCTTCACCTGTGGTCTGGTGAGAGGAGCTCTGTCCAGCCTGGGGGTGAAGAGCGTCGTGACTGCTGAGGTGTCCGTCATGCCTGCATGTAAGACACATGTCACTCATCCATTATCCAATCAGAGACATTCTCATGAAGTCTAGGCTCTTAATGGCGTTTTCAAGACTAAAATGAAAATTAGGTGCCAAAAGTAAGTCACTTGACATAGCGTTGAAAAAGAGCAGCAATGTTAGAAATCTAAAAGCATCTATATGCTGCTATTGCGACACCTCTCCCGGTATGACTGTGACATAAGGAAGCTTAATTTAAGATGGTCACATGATTTATTGCGTGTGAGGCATTGAAACAACTTGCTGCAATAGTTCTTTGAAAGGTAGATGTGTCTACTTCAAGCTTAACATCACTACCAAGCACTGTGTCATATAGCTAGGTAACTAGACCCAGCTAATCAATGATTACATGACATATAAACTATTTCTGTAGTTTTATTTATTTATTTATAATTGGTTTTATCAATTAGTTGTTTGGTCCTTATCACATCATCCGTACACACATGCATGTGCCTGTTTCTCTGCATACGTGGGGATGTTTAAAAACAGGAAGGAGCCTCTGCCATCACATGGCCTTCACCAGTCACACAGGATGTACAGTGGTGTAGTTACTGAATCCCCTGAACCATGTTACTGGTGCTAGTGTTCATTAAGGTCACAGGTACATGCTGTATTAACCCACAGCATTATAGCATTGTGTACAGCTGTACAAATGTCTTGCCTTTTTGAAGTATTATTTAAAGCTGAATGCTTGAGGCTACATCAGAGCTGCTGATCTGACTGTGTGGGCATTGTATCGGCTGGATTTTGTGCTGTTGTATTTAGAGGCTGAAGTGTCATAAATGTGAGTTTGTATTTTCGAATAACAGTACAATATCAACTAACATGCTTCTGCGTCTTATTCCTCTGCAGGTAAATTCCAGGTCATGATTCAGAAAATGTAAAGACCTGCGCAGACACTCTCTCATGCTCGCCTTCAAATATCTTTGAGTTTTTGTCATTAAAGGGAAATAACCATCCATCTTTTTTACAGTGTTTATCAACACACTTTCTAATATCATGATGATTACTTATGACAATGATTACACTGCATGTTAATGTGATTTTGTGTGTGTGAGATGGCATACTGTCGTTATGGAAGAGCTTTTTCACCCTCTAGTGGTACAAAAGTAAACTACACTGTCAGTTTGAATTGATTAAAAAACTGTGCAGCTTTATTGTTTTTAATATCCACATGTCCTAGCACTACTACTTAATCACTGATCATTAACACATAAGCACTTTTCAACATTCAAAAAACTTTATTAATCCCAGAGGGAAATTGTTTTGCCTTGTTACAGCTGCTCTCAGTTCTCAAACTTTGTTTAGTTTAAGAAAATCATAAAAATACAAATTAATAATATATAGAAGAAAGATAAAAGGGAACTCAGCTGAACAACTTTTCTTTGCAGATCAGTGTTTGGACTGAGAGATATGTGCTGACTATCCTCAGACGTGATGAACAGATGAATAAATGAATGAATTAAAACATTTGTCTGTGATTGTGGTGCTCCTCACACAGGGTCACAAATTCTGCTGAAGCATCAACATTTCCAAATTGTTTGTATGGGAGGTTGGACTTTGACAGCAGGGTGAAAGTGCAATCAATTACAGTCTGAAATGTTTGGGTGGAACCATGTCTACGTTACACCTTCATTTTCATTTTCTGAATCAAGTCCAGTTCTGCACTAAACTGTCAAACAGATCTCAGTCCAAAAGCATGTACAGTATGACTGTATGATATGGTCTATTCAATTTAGTTTATTTTATACAGCACCAAGTCACAAAAGATTATCTCCAGGCACTTTACAGTGTAAGGTTTAAGACCTTACGGAATGTAAATACACTGCTCAAAAAATTTAAAGGAACACTTAAGTATTTGAGTATAGTGTCAAGTCAGTTAAACTTCTGGAATATTGATCTGGTCAGTTAAGTAGCAGAGGGGGTTGAAGGGGGCAACAATGAGACAACCCCAAAAACAGGAATGGTTTTACACGTGGAGGCAATAGACATTTTTTCCCTCCTCGTTTTTTGACTGCTTTTCAGTAGTTTTGCATTTGACTAGGGTCAGTGTCACTACTTGTAGATTGAGGCAATACCTGGACCCTACAGAGGTTGCACAGACAGTCCAACTCCACCAGGATGGTACATCAATATGTGCCATTGCCAGAATGTTTGCTGTGTCTCCCAGCACAGTCTCAAGAGCATGGAGGACATTCCAGGAGACAGGCAGTTACTCTAGGACAGCTTTTCTCAACCCCATGGGGGTCGCAAGATAATTTTGGGGGGGGTCACCAGATCATTGTGAAAAAATATACATTTACAAATACATTTTGGATTTTAATGAAATCTTTGAAATTTTAGATTTTTAAGTAGTTTTACTTGTTTTCTAGTTCAGTGTTAATCTTATTACCTTAGTTATCGTAAATCAACAAACAACAATGGATCTCATGCAGTAGCAGACCTCTCAGATCTCTCTCGTCTCATTGTCCCTGTTCAGTAAAGGTTTCTAGTTGTTGTATATTGACATATTGACATTCTTTGTGATGGTAACGTCCTGAACACACTTGAAGATGTAGCTGAAGACGGTCTGGGTATATTTCTCCGGGTCTACCTCTCCCTCATTTGCCAGCTTGTTAAAAGACCTGCCAGTAAGTGTGCTCAAAACAGTCCTGCAGCACAGTCAGCCTCACTCGGCCACATAGTGACTGTTCTCTGTAGGGGTTTGCTGTGTTTGACCTGGGGACTATAGGCTTGTTAGAAAAATATGTGATACCTTTAACATTTGCATTTATATAAATGATGTGCTTATTCTTTAGAGAGATACTATATTGTGTAAACCAAGAATATGTTAACCAGTTATCATACAGCCCGTGTTGCTCACAAGGGTGTAAGTTCAACTGCTCTTTATAGTTATCTTAACATATCCATGCTGGTGCCATCATAATGGAGATGTGGTTGGAGAGGCTGAGGTGGGGGCGGGGGAGGGATCTATATGTGCCTCGTCTGTTTGTGTACACACAGTCTAGGATGTTGTTTCCCTGTGTTGGTATGGTGACATGTTGGTGGAAGTTCAGCAGAGTCGGCCTCCAGATGTTTATTTTGGAGTGAGCCCATAATGTCATGGAGCTCATTTAGGGCCTCCTCAGCATTAGCATCCCGGTGGGATGTAAACAGCTGTGACAAACACTGCTGTGAGCTTGTGAGGCAAATAATGTAGTGCAATTAACAGGTTGTCTTTCATTGCTCAGTTGACTACATAGACTAATGAGCTATTTTTGGTTTAAAAGGTGGTATTAGGACTTGCAGCTGGACCTGTAAGGCTTTGTTTGTTTTGCAGACTCAATTAAAAGGCCAGACACAGAAGACAAGGTCAGAGAACCAGGGTACACAGAGCAGAAAGGGGACAGGCAGAGGGGGGAAACCATGTACGGTCAGTACACGAAAAGATAGTTGACAAGAGTTATTAACAATCTGGCAGAGTGTGTGTAGGAGGAGCTGCTTGTACAGAGGGAGAGGAGCACAGGTGCAGTCAATCAGGGGATAATGAGGAGATGACGCTGGATGAGCTGAGGGTAGGGAGGAAAGGAAGGAGTCAAAAATAAAAGCTCAGAACATGAAGGGAGACGGGATTCCTACAAGGACCAGGGAGTTCTTCCAAATTTGGGAGGGAAAAGACTGGAGCACACTGATAAATTTGCTGCTTGTAATGATGCAAACAAACAAACTAGACTAATGTTTCAACTAGTGGTGGGCAGATTGATCCAAAATATTGATAGTATTGATATCAAGTTGGTATCTGTATCAGATCAATAGTAGCACGATGGAATTTCTGTCTTCTACTTTCAGTGTGACCTTTTCATAAGTAAGTAAACTTGCCCTTACAAATACATCTCAAATCTCACATCAATGTGACTCAGCAACATTTTTTGTCTGCCAAAATATTCGAGCTACAACATCTGGTTTTCTGTCTGTGAAATCTGACATTACAGTTCAGCATACAGATATGTAAGTGTGTTTTATGGTTGGGAACAGGCATCACAACAGTCGGTTAGGGTCAGGGAAAGACTGTAGGCTTAGTTAATGGACTATACACGCCAATGTCTGCATTAAAAATGAAACCAAAACAATCTTTTCTCTAACCCTAACCTCAGTACTTTTCTTGCCTAAACCCAACCTCATGGGGGATTTTGGTGTGGAGCTCGGGTCTCCTGCATCTCGGTCATGCACAGTAAACAGCATATCGCTTCGTGTTAATAATAGCAATCAAAAATAAGTTTCAGTACATAACAATTATGATCTGTTCAAAAATGTGATTGGGATTGCAGTTTAGTTGTATGCAAACATAATCTTTAGGAGACAGGGTTGGAAAAAACATGAAAAAGAGAACAGTGAGCTACAAAATAAACAAATAAGAGGAGGGAAATCTATCAGCAAGACCCCCATTTTACGGAGACAGAGCTCTGTGCCAGGCTGCCCATTATCGGATCGGTATTGGTGATACTGGCCCTGTATTTACTTGGTATCGGATTGATACCAAAGCTTACGATACCATACGCCACTAGTTTCACTGCTGTTGATATTAGACAACAAATCATGTTATAACACAATATCAAAAGAAATCTTACGTGATCCCCATTGGAAACATGACAAGTTAGCTTCTTTGTTGTGACCAAAGTTCAAAGTGTGACTCCAGCGTGTCTCTGTCTGCAGCAGCATGTTCACATTGTTACCACCTCTGGGACAAAGAACACTTTTTAATGATATTAAAGAAATTGAATTAACTGATAGCTCAAGATGCTGTCACCATATTTATTCTGTTTGGCTATGACTGCATTCTAGATCTGGTAACTAAGCGTTTTAGAGTAGGAAATCACTTAGGTATCCAAATATTGTCAAAGTGATGCAATGTTGGTCAGCTTATCAAAATGTGATACTCAGGAATTACTCCTATCTTAGCTGAAGTGTGCAAGAGCTCTGGGAGACCTTCCTCCTGTACAATAAGATATTATAGATTGTAACTGCCTCAAGAAACGATCAAAGCATATGTGTAACAGTTTGACAATGTCAAAGGTTGTAAATATTACATAGCCACCAACCATTTATACCCCTAAAAGCATGTCAGGTGTACTCTCAGTGGCAGGGTAACAGCATGAGAGCAGACCCACCAACGCTGGAGACAGATCAATACTGGAAGAGCATATTGGAGAAACATTTACCTGGCAGCACAAATGAACCAGTTGCTAATAGATGGGAGCCACCCGGAGGCAGGGCGCACAGGGAACGCCGTAACCAAGTGGCTGGCGTAGTATACAGGAATATCTGTGCAGAGTCAAAATAGGATACACCTCAAAATGTTTCCAAGAATGACCATGTCAAGATCCTGTGGGACTTGCAGATACAGACTGACAAACCGGTAGTGGTTAACCAACCAGACATACAGTAGTAGTGGTGGAGAAATAAGGCCGCATTTTGCAATATTGTTTTAATTCCGGCCACTGGAGGGTTTTCGACTTTGAATGGCCTGCTGCATAACCCAAGTGTGGTTGAGCTTGAATCACAAACCGATCTCACCAGTCCACAGAATATTTGCCCAAACGTCTTTGGCATAATCAAGAAGGAAATGTGAGACGAGCCTTTGTTTTCTTTTTGGTCAGAAGTGGCTTTCATCTTGGAACTCCCAACAGGTGCAATTTTTGCAATTATTGCAATTTATTATTATTATTTATTTATTACTGCTGGATGATTGCTGAAGCAAGTACAGCCTGCAGATCTTTAGATGTTGCTCTTGGTTCTTTTATGAGTTTTTGGATGAGTCACCGTTGTGTTCTTGGAGTAATTTTGGTAGGCTGGTGAGGATTGGGAAGGTTCACCGCTGTTCCACTGTTCTGTTTCTACATTTGTGGATAATGGCTGTCAATGTGGTTGGCTGGAGTCCCAAAGCTGTTTTTGTAACCCATTTTTGCTCTCAAAAAGGAACACTTTGTCAAACACCTTAAGTTCAAGAGATTCAACATGTCTGGCAGTAATCAGGCCTGGTTGTGGCAAGTGAAATTTAACTTTCCAAAACATTTGGTCATTCACATTTATGATTTAGCAAGGTCACAGGCAGCCTAGTTTGTATGGAGTGTGGAGGGTGCCACATTACAAGCACTAAATAATTATTTAAATGTGCCATTAAATTATTAAATACTGAAATTAATTCACAAATAATTTATTGAATACATAATTTATTAAATATTTAAGTAACCACATATATTCATTTCATTTAAAAAAATCATATATATATTCAATTATAATTAATTATTAATTATTTCATGGTCTGCATGGTCAGTTGCTGCACATCATTAATTTATTTTATCTGTCAACTTTGCCCATCAAAGTCAGTGAGCGGGCCTAACACTGATTTTTAGTCAAGATGATTACTCTGGTCAGAAGGGATTTATTTATAATATTTATTTAATGCTTGTTATGTTGATTGTAATGTGGCACCCTCCACGCTCCATAAGTTTGGACAACTTTATACTTTCAAAGTTTAGGCAATACTATTATAAAACACTAAACTTCCATTGCTATGCAATTGACATCTAGCTATATTTATGAAACTACATGAAAAAAATCAATTAGAAAAACATAAAGTTTGACTTCTGAATTCAGACAAACAGAATTTATTGTATTTAGGCCTCTTGAGAGGAAAATATGCTCAGTATGATCAGAAATATGCTAATGGTATAGATATACTAGATGGAAAACATTTAGCCAGTAGTACTGTGAAGAAGTGTGGAGTTATAGGGTGACCACAGTATGTCATTAAACTCACACATAAAACAAATTACTAGAAATGCTTCTCCCTTCTGAGACATACTGCCAAAATGAGAAAATACTGTATCAAAGTGACAATGAAAAACTAATCCATGCATTTGTTAGACTGGACTAAGGTAATTTCCTAAATGACAATGTGCCAATAATTCCCTAAAATGAAAAAAACTTCCTTTCTCATAAAGCTTATAGTTAGAGCTGACTCAGGTGACTCTGAACTGCCATAGACTACAGACTACTGAGGGACCTCCCTTGATACATTGAGGTCCTCCTCTACCTTCCTTTTCTCCCTGCACTTTCTGTGCATTCACCATTACATGCCATTAACTTTGTGTCGTCTTATACTTCTTCACCTATTTCTCCTTCCCTCTGAACCTTTATATAGTTGGTCACCGTAGCAGTAGCTCCCTAACCAGTGTTTTGTCTGTTGCTTTTTGTGGCTCTTCTTTTCTCTCTCCACTTTCCACTCACCCTAACCGGTTGAGGCAGATGGCTGCCCAGCCATTAGCTTTAGAAATAAAATTTAAAATGTTATCAAATTGCGTTGACAAGACTAAATGATGACATTACTAGGAATGTTTCAAGGGAAGCCTTAGTGTCATTATCAGGACCAATCAAATAACAGTTGAACAAACAGAACACAAACTTATGTTTTATGATGTCTTCAATGCTTTATGTCACTAAAGTCACCTTTTAACCTTTAAACCTGTGTACTGGTATCTCTGTAACATTTAATAAAGTATAAAGATAACATCCCATGACACTGACTCCCCTGGACCTCTGACAAAACCAATGTGTTTGCAATATGCCACTACATTTGTACTTGACACAGACCCACATTTCTAGTTACAAACTTGTTCTAAACTGAAGTTCTGCTTTTATGAAGTGAAGTATGGTCTGCCAGCTATCCTTATCACCCGATAAGTGTTGAGTCCTGGAGAATCAAACCCTGGTGACACACCTTTCTTGTTGAAGAGGTAAAAGTTAAAGAGCTGTCTGTCTTGTGCCTCTAGGGAGACAGAGGCACTATTAACCTTCAGTTTGCAAGGGTATGGACCCTCAAACACCACCCTGAACACCCTGTCCTGCAGGTAATCCAGCCAAATAGTTCGGTACTTGGATGGCACACTTGTGTCTATTTGTGGTCCGAACTGCTGCATGACTAGCACGCCGTCTGAGTTCGACTTAATCTCATAGAAAGTCATATTCCTGTAAGTGAAAAAGCCAATATATGGAGCAGGGTCAGGTGGTGGTCTAAAAGTTTGTTTAGCATCCCTGAAAGCGTTCTCTACTGCAGGGATGAGATAGCTGTATGCCTGGCTTACAAGATCTCGCTCTATTGGCCGAACTCCAGCCATCAGGACTACTAGTCCCAGTTTGAGCTGTGGCACTAGGGAGAGGGTTGCCGCATAACCATCAAGGTCGCCATCCTTCCTCAGGACGTCATAGCCTAACTGCTCGTTGATTTCCCATGGTGTGCCAGTGGAGTTGGCAAAGTAACCGCTGTGGCATCGGAAGACAGGGGTCAACATGGTTGTCAGCGTATCCTGGCGGAGCAGGGTTCGACTGTAAGCGCCCAAAAGTGCCATCATGAGTTTGGCCATGTCAGCTGTTGTCGAGTACATCTGACCTGCTGGTCGGTACCAGCCAAGATTGTAGAGAGGAGCTGGCTGGCCATTACTGTAGACACCAACAGCCATCTGCCTCTGAACAGCTGGAGTTAAGTTGAAACCAGTGTTCTCCATGTGGAGCCGCTCCAAAATGTTTTCTGACACCCAGCTCTCATAGTTTGAGCCAGCCACTTTCTGCGCCAAGACGTTGGCCAATAAGGAAAAAGCAATATTGCTGTAGTGGCACCTGAGAAAAGAGACAGTAATGTCACAGAGGTTCACAAGTTCCCGCTAGATACAAAATACCAAAAGGACAATTGTTGTATGCATAGACATTAACTCCCTCTTTCCTTTAATACACTGGCAATAAAACAGTTTCTTGCTTACTTGGTGCCTGGATCTGCTACAAGGACATCGTCCTGTAACAAATGAATGGCTGCTGGTGTGTCTCCACTCCAGAGGAGATTAGTTGACCTTAATCTTCTGGGTAGCCCTATTAAAATATTCCAGAAATTAATGAGTAAAACTAGCATGTTACTTAAACACACTGATTATAGTTAGGTTGACACAACATTACCATACTGCCTTACCTAGCATAACAATCTAACACTTTTACAATGGAACATCTCAACATCAGGTTTTGTATAAACATTCAAAATCTACATTCATGTATCCTGACTTTACTGATTCCACGACTTTTTCTCAAGCACCATTATGGTGTGAATTCATTTGGGAGCACTTTTTTTCTTCCAGAATCCACTAACTTGTGCCACTTGGTTTGAGTCTAGTTTGCCCTGTTAATTCCTCCTTTATTTTCTCAGAGCACAGAGCTCATTAGCTCTATCTCTAGCTCTATCTCTGATCATAGCTCAGTGTAATTATAGCTCCTCTCCATGTTCCTGTGAGCCCAAGTTAGTTGAGGTGTTGTAGTGGGTGGCAGAGATGTGTCCTTAGCTTCATTCACATGCTGCTCGTAAGCTGTTACATAATGTGAGGGAACTACCAGTTACACAATGTAACAGCTTCGTTAAGAACTTTGCAAGAAGGACAAGTGATATGCATCTTTGTTTTTCTTCTGTCCTTATCTTTGTCCACAATGGGGAAATTATTTTTAATGTCTAAAGCCAAGCCAATTTAAAAGAAACACATATTGCAATCACAGTGTGATCTAACGTAAAATAACTAGTAAAATATGTAAGATTTAGTACAAATGTAGTGGCATATTGCAAACACATTGGTTTTGTCAGAGGTCCAGTGCAGTCAATGTCATGGAATGTTATCTTGTGTAAAACAGTGTAAAATTGCTCCTTTCAGTTTGGGAGTGAGTTGCTACTTCAAGTGAAGGAGTTCAAATATCTTAGGGTATTGCTCTCTGATGAGGTGAAGAGGGAGCGGAGCGAGAAGACAAAGCTCTCAATTTGCCAGCTGGTCTACATTCCAGCCTACAGTCATGAGCTTTGGGTAATGACTGAAAGGGCGAAATAGCAAGTAAAAGCAACATAATTTCCTCTGTTGCAACATAGTTGCCTCCATTAGGATACCTCCTGAGTGCCTTCCACAGGAGGTCTTTCAGGAAAGTCCAACAGGTAGGTGGCCCCAGATGCTGGAGAGATCATAAACTGTATGTCATCAGGGCCTGTATTTATTAAGCGTCTCAGGCTCCTACAAATCACACGTAAAGTTCATTTAGGACTAAAGATAATCCTACATCAGAGTAGGATATAAAAATTATTTATGAAGCCTCCTACTCCTCAATGCATAGTACAAATTGTAGCAACATTTTGTAGTTTTTTCTGAAAGTTGAGCTTTGTAGTTTTAGACAGTGGAAAAATGAAATACTAAAATCCATTCACAAGTCCGTTCAAGTGAATTCTTATAGGCAAAACATTGGTAACAGAAGATAACACAATTATTAAAAGCTTTAGTTGCAACCACCATTCCAAAAAAGTTGGGAGACTGTGTCCACAAATCTACAGTATGTAAAATCAGAATTCAGTGATTTGGAAATCTCATAAAAGTAAATAAATTGTACTAACAAGGGAGAGCTGGATGAAAAATTTGCAACTATTTAGGTTAATTGGCAACAGGTCAGTAACATGATTATTACTATAAATGAAATTAGAAAATCATTGCATTCTGTATTTTTGTAGATTTTGGGAACTGGCTTCACACTAATTCTGTTTCTGTTGTTGGAAAGCCACTGCATAATCCATTGCAATCCTGATCCAATCACATTTTGCCCATATCCCACATTTGGTAACATAATTAAAAATAAAAGTTTAGGACTGCTATGACACGTGTGACTCTGTGACAGTTGTCCAGTAAAGGATCTGTAGTTCACACCTACCAGCATTAACAACATCTAAGTGGTGCTGGGCGATATACTGGTTCATACTGAAAACCGATTCTTATTTTTGTTAACTAACCTAAATAGCCTAACCAATGTTCAGAATGTAGCGCAGCTGGAAACTGTTTAAGGGGGACTTTTTTCACTGCTTCACCGCTAAACATGAAAATGAACAGAGAACATTCCGAAACTGAAGCCGTAGCAGACAATGAAGTTGAACCTGACACAGAAGAACTTTTGCTGAAAAAGGAGTCGTGTCTGTTGTCTGGAGATACTTTGGTTTTAAAAGCTCGGACATGGTCCAAACAACTATTTACTGCTGACAAGCTAAAGTTATCACCAGAGGCTGGGCTGGGGGTGGGGTGGGGAGGTACACAAATGCTTAAAGGAATCATGGTGTTCATGTGTTTTGGGGAAAAAATACCGTTGAATACCTTGAAACCGTTGTCATTTTGAAAAATACCGTGATATAGAATTTTGGTCATACCACCCAGCTCGACATCTAAATGTTGTTAATACTGTTATTGATGTTCACATGAGTGTCCAGCCGATTACATTAATGTGTGTACTATCAATGACTCTAACAATGCCAGTTAAACCAGCGTTCTGCTAAAATGCTGATTTTACAATGAAATGAATGAATCTTATTATTATCTTAATCATATTATCTACAGTGCCATAAAAATGATCAAAGTTTGTTCAAAGCTAATAAAGTCATTAAATAAATCACATATTTCCTTAATAATATAACACAGTAAGTGAAGTGGTATTTGTGTACACAGGTTAGGTTCTTCCTGGATGGAGCAGTTGCATGCTAAACAAAATTAGTCTTTTTTTGTTCGAATAGTATCTTTCAATAAGCTCTGTGTCATCTCCCGCAGGATTTGCTCACATCTCAGTGTCTGAACACCATCTCCTGGTAACTCCTAACCAGTTGGGCCACTTTCAGAGCTCTCCTACATTTTGGTGGAGATGTTGATAAATTGCTCTTACTTACTTCTGCTCCTAAAATTAAGACCAAAGTTGCATAACTCTAGAACTTTTGGCCTCATCATAGTCAGATTGTTGCTTATTTTCTCTGTCTCCTCACCCCAACTGGCCAAGGCAGATGGCCTTTCTTCTATTATAGGGAGTTTTTCCTCTCCATCAGTGGGAATGTTTGGGTTATTCTTTATAATTCTTTAATGTCATGACCTTACTATGTAAATTGCCTTGAGATAATTTTGTTGTGACTTTGTGTGGTCACCTGAAAGCTGACTGGCCATCCTACGTAGGCTGAGTGCAGCAGATCTGTTGCTCAGGGTCCTAATGGATGAAGCTGGTCCCCCACTTTTCCCCAGTGGATTCTTGATGGTGAAGTTGTCAGCATATTTCTCCAGAGGGTCATCCAGAGAGTTCACCAGGCCATCCTCCCACAACTTGTACAACATTATTGTTGGGAAAATTTTAGAGAGGCTTGCAATTCTGCAATCATAGTGATAAAAGTGAACATAGGACATTCTTATTATAACAGATTAAACAAATGTGTTCTGTTTCAATAATGCATAGCATTACCACTCTAGTGACACAGATTTAAGCACTTCATTTAGTGAGTGGTTCGGTCTTGTTGATCCCAAGTCCAAGATAAAGCTTGCTTAATACAATGAAGGTCTAATCCTAACCCCTACCCCTAATTCTAACTCTAAGCTTCAGATCAAATCCAATATCCAACAGAAGAATTAGACTGCACACTACACCATGTGTGGTAGTGATTATTAGTCTGATAGAATTGTTAAGATACTGTCGGTGCCACTTTTAGGACTGTCAGATTCCTGTCATAGTTTATGTTAATCTCTTCCACACTTGTGCTACACATCAGCGCAAGGATTTATAAAGCTCACCTGTACATTGTGTACTCATTGGGTGCAGATGAGGAGGGGTCACTTATGTTCCTCTTGCCAAAGTTTCCATTCCACAGAACAGAATCATTTAAAACCACAATGGCTGATATTGCTGGTAGCCTGGTGATGTGAACGCTCATCTTCAGCAGTATACCTATCTTTTAGGACAAACTTCAGTTAGATAAAAAATACCCAAAATATTTAGATGATAACAAATTAGTATATGAATAAATAATGTTTAAAGACATTCACCTTTTCCAAAGCCACCCTTAATGATGTGATGGGATGTTTGAGGGGCACAGCCTCAGGGAAGCGAGGACACATCGCTTCTACTATTGTTTTTTTTTCAACCACTTCTGTGACAAAAAGGGAAAAATCTAGTTATGTTGTATATAACCCATGCAGACACATAGTTCTAGATCTAATGATACACAATAAGGTGGTTTTAACAGCTGGCAGGTGGGATTGTGGTGAACCTTTTGACTTTGATGTTGTATGTTATACAGAAAATGTTGTAGCTCAACCTGTAAAAAAGTTGGAACTTTTAGAAAATTGTTACTTAAAGGCAGTGACAGCAAAAAACTGGTCTTCATGTTTGTATCATTGATTTTGGTTGTACAGAGCAGAATGCAGATTAGAGGTAAACATACAAGCATTTCTCAATAAAGACCAAGGTCGGACTTCCATACTCGGTCAGTTTTTACTAGGCATGGTCAAACACCAACTCCAGAGCACAGGACAAGTATGTCCATCTGTACTTTATTTATTATGTTTCACAAGAGAGAATACTAGTACAGAGAAGAATGCAGATTAGGAAATAGGTCTTATAGAGTGTAGAGTCTTCAGAGGCTCTGTGATATACTGAGTGTCCGTTAAAATGGTTACATTTTACTTTAAATTAGTATTAATAATAAAATATTTGCATGAAATGTGCTTTTCAGTATAGTTATATTTGTATGTATATATTTGGCAGTTGGCATGTTGTAAATAAGCTTACAATACTACATCTTTGGGTTGGTTCACTGAAATAAAAACAATTAGTTTTACTGACAGTTTGAGTAACAAATGACTAGTAAGAACTCACAAACACACACACAAACTCATCTCCAGTTGGATGGTTGGTTAATTTTGTTTACATTTGTAGATCTACTATTGGTACCTAATATCAATCTGTACTATTACATTATTTTTATCTTCTGGATGCAGTCATGTTATACAGTCATTTTAGGACAGAATTTATTGGTTTATAATACAGTATATCTTCACTGAACACAGTCAATTATCATATATTGCATTTAATGTTTGACAAATACAAATAACTGGCGCATATTGCTGCCACCCTATTGTGCTGCTTCTTCTATTATGAAGGTTATTGAGTGTTACACTCGGCATTTTTCGTGTATAAGCATACTGGGCTTTGTTTATATACTGTGTTTATGTTTATATATTATTTGTTCCGTTTATACACTGTTTCTTTTGGTTGTTATTATTTATTTGTCAACACCGGGATCAGAGGGAAACAGCATTTCGATTCTCTGTATGTCTTGTACTTAAAGCAGAATTGACAATAAAGTTGACTTTGACTTTGACAACATCATTTATAGTGGTAGAGGAACTAAATAGTTGGGAATATTTATCTGTTCAAACAGCAATTCAGCATGCATACACCAGTAATACAACAATCATTACTATGCAGTTCATTACTAAGTGCTGAAAAAATGTCAACTTGCTTATTGATTTATTGATTCCTGTTT
>JAUBNQ010055537.1:0-15738 GCA_032353495.1 Ctenopoma kingsleyae | reverse complement strand
CACCAGGTGTGTCCCTGAGCAAGACACTCAGCGTTAGCTCCCCAGGCGCCTCCTGTGGCTGCCCACTGCTCCCCCCCAGGGGGGGATGGGTTAAATGCAGAAGTCAAATTTAATTTTTACATGTAAATAATCAATGACAATAAAGCTGATTATAATTATTCTGCTGGCTGAGACATACCATCAGGCAACAAGGTGTGAAGTAAAGAAAGAGACACCAGTGGGTGGCAGTAGTGAGTCACCTCATTTTAGACCATCGTAAAGTTGAGCATGACCACACGTCAGGAGAAATGTAGAGCTGAAGCCAACTGGAGCACCAAGAGTTACACATAAGACAAAAACATACTCAGACTGAGGGACGACGTCAACAGTCGTGTAGCATGTTGACGTGCTGCCACTACTACTTAGCAAAAGTTACATAGTTTTGCTTTAACAAGTATTCTAAAGTTTTCACATGACAGAAACCACTTTTTATTCAAATGTACAAATGTGAGACCTGGGTTCAATCCACTGAAACGTAGAAATGTTGTTTTGATGTACTTCCAGAAAAGAGACGGTGAACTTAGCCAACTGAAAAGGACGTAAACATCAGTTAAGTGTTAAGAGACGGATTTATTGACTGACTCCAGGTCTGGCTGAAAATCTGCTAGCCTATGCTAAACATTAGCATTTCCCACCAAGCTAACAACCCAAACCATCAGTCTGGGTTCACGTTCAGTTTCTACTGATGAGTATAAAGATACAAATGTCTATTTACAGCAATAGAAACAGCAAACCGTTACTGTTGGCAAACATTAGAAACAACTAGTAACTCGTCATCATCCAATAGAAATCTGCCGTCTGAAAAAACATCCTTAACACCAATTATCCAAAAATGCGACTTGACAGAACAGTCTCGTCCCATCGTCCAATTTATGTTCAAGAAACAGTGCAGCATCCTGGAAAATATGCTTAAAGCCCAGATGTGAGAGTGAGATGAATCTTCTCATAATACTGCCAGACAGTACAATACTGAACTATCCCTTTAAACATTTTGTTAGACATATCTTAGTTCTAGTTCCTCGTTCACAACCATTTCATAGTCCTTCATCAAAGAGAAACTAGCACGTGCTGTTTTACTGGATTATTGGATTATGCACAGCTATGTGAACTGTGAGGCCACAGCAGTGAGTGGCTGTCAGGATATTACAGATTTCCAACACCGGTGTTAGTACACCACTTCCTCTTTGTACTACAAAGTACAGTAAATCAACCAGCAAATGTTGCCATAGCAATTACCAACAAATTTGACAAGCAGATATAAAAAAAATCTTTCACGTACGCTAATCAAAAATATCTACATACTGTATTAGATCCATAAAGATTTAATGAAAGAAAAGGACAAAAATAAGTGATTATTATCAATATGGCACAGTTGTTAAATAGTAATCTGATAAACATTCACCTGCTGGTTAATTATAGGAACATATGTGTTGTAACCAGCAGGTCATTAATTGTGTAACAGTAGGTAGATTGAAGGCTGGCCGCTAACCCAGGTACCCTACTACCCACATTTTAAAAGGTTATTACCAGCACCAGTGCTAAACCACACTCATCCAACCTATTTTATATACACTTCTCATTACTGTACAGCCCAAAGCTAAATCAACAGGACAGTACATAAATCAAATTTCGGCTCTGATTTCAGCATGTCGGCCTTTTCTTTAGTGACAGTAATGATCAGGCACAGTGACATTCTGCCAGGAAAATGCTAATTCTTGGGTTCACCATGACTTTACGTGCATTGATCTGGGCAGACTACACATTAAAGGGGAGTGGCAATGTAATAACTGTACTCGTAAGTTGGCACAATTTCATTTTGGTGTCCAGAAACGTACTTGGACACATGGTACATGTTCAGTGTGTTTTAACAGAGATGGAGGCCTTGTCTCACAGGGCTCTTACTTCCCATTTCCTACAATCATCATTTCATTAAGTCAAAACATGTCAGTCAAACCATCATTTTAATCTGCCAATTCAGACAATGCAATAAAGTCACACTGTCCACATGGAAATGCAAAAATACTATGTTAGAATATACTAAATACCAAATCAGATATAAAAAAAACAACACCAATACTTTAAAGACATCAAAATATAAGTTATGAACATAAACGACTTCTTAATAAACTATAATCCAGAGGTTTCCTTGCAAAAACATCTGTATTCCATCATCAGTTCTTATTTTCACTTCACCATACCTAACAAGGCTCAGGCCATCTGTCTACCAGCTCTAAATGTTTCTTTACCTGTTGACCATGCTAAAAGCACACAACTATACTCAAATGTACAACTTTAAAATGTTAAAATATCTGTACAGGAGTATGGACAACATACAGTATTTAATTGAAGTTCTACTCCACTGACATTCCTCTTACACCACACTGGATTACATTCCTTGCATTTGATAATAAACCATATTCCACAAAATCTATCATACCAAAATACACATCTCTGTCACAGATTAACACGTTTATGTACACATGGGATTATGGACTGTGTTGTAGTATTCACATTAACCATAGTCTTACTGTGTCTGGTAATGTGCTGTGAAAATAGTCCTTATTCATGACATGTATGTAAGAACAGGTCTGAATGAAACCTTTAGAACTTTTATAGATATATATTATTCATTACATTCCTCCATATATTATAATAGCACATCTGTGTCCTGCAGGTTACGTGTGTATGTCATGAGAAAAGGCAGGTTTACGAAGCTTTGGTCAGGGAGTGGTTTCTGTCTCTGTGTGTGCTGACAGTAAAACCGTTAAATAAAGGTGTTCTGTTTATGAAAGTTGAAATTATTTGCAATGTGCAATATGTACAGTGCACCCACCAGTTCACATTCATGTGATGAACTGCTGCCTCTTTGTGCTTCCTCTACACATGTGGTGAGACGAGGCTGCCGTTAAACCATTAGAGGAAAATGTCTAACTGCATTTTTTTCTGATGCTAATTATGATTTAAATGTCAGACATAATGACAAGTCTGATGTCTGCAGGAAAATAATGTCATACTAAAATGCAGTAGATGTTAGTATAGCTGTCAATAATTATTTTACTTCTCAGAGCCTGGTAAAATCATATTTGAAAATTGTTCTTTCAAAATCAATTGTTCAGTCAAGTTTTTATTAAGTATCAGCAAACAATGAGAAAGTAAACTTTTTTTTACTAACATCAAAAATATTGAATACATAGCAGCTTGCTTGTGTTGACCAGGCAAATTAGTAAGAAGCCTGACGTTGCACCACACTCATTAATCTATCAGCTTATAAATGAACCCACAGTGTCTCTGTCACAGCTTCTATGACGATGAGGCTCATACCCTCTACAGAATTTCACCACTGTGTACTTTCACTCCAGCTACGGACTGTTTGCTCCAAACTTACTGCTAAAACCTATCTAATATATTACAATGTAAACAACTACGAAACCAAAAAAGCAACAAACAAAAATTGGCACAGGAATAAATCCATACTGTCTCAGAAAGTGTACATGTAGTATAACTGTGTCCACTCTCCATTGTTAGAAAAACAAGCACACTAACAAATATAAATGTTAGAAAGCATCTGTCACAATCAACTTTATGCTCTTAAAATACCAGCCTGTTAATGAAAATACTTTTTCTAATAAATGCTAGAATCATCAGATATACAGTAAGTGCTTTCCACTCACCATCTCCAGCAACATCATCTTCACCATGGTACTGCTCCTACAGACAGCTGTCATACCATCAAACTGCAGTAATTGTGCTTTCCTACATTAGACGTGAGCATCTTTGTGTTCTCGGACAGGTTTCCATCAAACCACAGGCTGCTTAGAGCTGACCTCCATTATGTATGTGACTAGCCCACAGCCACATCACCTCTCATCTGATGGCACTTGTGCGCTAAGTTAAAGAAAGAATGTAAACACTGGGCCAAAAAGAGAAGTGATGAAGTTGTGTCGGTTGAATAGTTGATGATTTGTTGTGTTTGGTAAAGTTTACAGTTCTATACTTGTGTTTTATACCACACAACATAATGTAACTTTGACAGTATGTAACAGAACAACAGGAAACAAGTAATAATTTTCATATTAAATTAGGAAGGAAAAGAAAATATTTTGTTATAAGAATAGTTGATATTGATAATAACAAATCAATTATGAATTTCACAAATTCAAATATTTCAATTAAATTAAACAAAAAAGATGTCACAATGTAGAAATATTTCAAAGACAAAAATGTAAAATGATGATATAATATGAATATTCTCTTGGAAGAAACAGAGATATGTCAATGTAGTGGCACATTGGGGGTTATAGATTTCAGTGAACATACATAAAAATTCAATTAAATGTATAGGACTTCTTGAAATTCAGGATTCATAGGAAATCTTGAAATCATTTTTACAGATTACTATTTTTTCTTCTTATTCTTTACATAACTTTTTCTTTTGAAGCCATATTATATATTTGTAATATTTCATTTGTAATGTTATTCTTCCACGTAAAATATGACTTTATTCCTATAAATTATCAGCTTTTTCTCTAAATTACATGTCTCTCATAATACCTTTATTTTAAATGCAAATTTCTAAAATTATGCTTCATCTTCCTTCAACAACTTGTTTTGCTTTTTTTTTTTTTTTTACTATATAGTGTTGTACTTTTGCAGAAAATTACACTTTGTTAATGTAAAATTGTTACTTTGGTTTCCTTCTCTATGTATTGGTAGAACTTTTTCATAAACCTATATTTTAGTCAAGATTGTACTTTAAAACTAGTTAGAAACGATGGAAAAATAATAATAATCAATATAATATAACAATAATTATAGAGAACAATATTTTGTGGCTGTTACTGATTACACTGTATTTTTTTAATAGTTTGTATTTTGCAAATATTTGTTTTCAACAAATAATTTCCATACAGCTCTATAACTTTGTCTCTTAACATGACAACTTTTTCATCAAAGTGTCACAACTTACTCCTGAAATATGGATGTCTATTCCAACAGTGGCCCTAATACTGAGTTATAACTGTGACCATAATGCTGTGAATCTGAAATAAACCAAAACATAAATAATAATAATAAAAATAAGATACTTAACTTTCTTCAGTCTTTGGACACGAGTATGGTGAAACATGCTGAAAATGTGAGTGTACAGTTCAGTTACTACACAGTCAGGATAATTCTATTACTGCACATCATTAAAACACAGGATGTAAAAAGTCCAATGCATGATTTACTATATTTAAGAACAACGTATAAGACATACTGTTATTGCCCAAAAGGGACTCCTTGTAGCCCAGACTGTGGGAGACTGTGAATATAATTTCCACTGTGGCCACCCACTCTCATATGTACAAACACAGCACAGTTAAGGGCTTTGATGCAGTTTTCATCTAATGTGGTTACACTGTAAGATTTATATAACAATACGTTACCTGTGTTTGACAACAGGATGAAAGCTGAGAATATATGTAGAAATGTTCATGGTAAAAATTGAATCCCATTCACAGCTGATCTAGTAGTCAAAAGGACAAGGTGGGGGGCACAGTCATTACGCGGAATCCATCCTCCCTGGCAGGGAGCTATGAGTCAGACCAAAGAGGCTGGACTCTCTTTCTGAGCAAGTCAAAGTGTCAGCAGTGTATTTAGCCCATTATCCTTGTCCCTATGAAGCAAGTGCACTCAACTTGTTAGATTTACAAAAAAAACTGTCTGGATTATCCAGCAGTCCAACCTTTAAAAGTCCCACAATGAAACCACTGAATCAAACACACCCTTAATATACACACTGTATGTGTATAGTCCCTTCTCTTTGGCCAGCTGGAAATTGGAGCAGGGCATATTGTGTTTATACTGTCTATGGCTGGTGACCCAAAGATGATCTTGAGCCCATTGTTAATAATGATAAGCCTACAATACCTCTCCTAGCAAGACACAATATTTATCTGTGGGGTACTAAACCAGCTGGGATCATGGGGGGACATAATTGACATTATCATGTACCCTAATTGGTCAGGTGAGAAGTTGTGAGTGGGACATTACCCTTACCTATTGGGTGGCCCTGGGTTTGGTGGACAGAACTCCCTATCATTTTGCCCTAATCTGTTCAGGATGTCAGCCCATGCAGCATCTCCACCGCAGTTTTTTTGTTCTGATTAGGTAGAACAAATTTTATTAAGGGTGTAGATGGATGGACTCTCGCTAAATTTGTCATTCTTTATAGGCCAATCCCAGAGTAGGAGGTGGAGTGTGAGTCAGGATGGGACGGGGTAAGGTTGGGGGTGGGGTTGGGCTGGGACGACCAAATATCCCTTGCAACTGCCTGTTGGGGTGGTTGGGGTGATTGGGTAGGATTGGGTTTTCTTGAAAACTTCGGAGGTTCTCATGGAAACGGTTGCTGCTCTCGTTGTCAATGCGGTTACCATCATCACTGAGGCGGTGGTTATTGTGGAGGTCAGGGGTCGGCACTCGATCTGGGACATGGATGATATTGGACCCGCTCGTCCTCCTCAGGGTGGACTCCCGGCTGGATGAGGCCACTGACTGGCAGTCTGAGCCTCCATCGCTGCTGGTAGCTGTTCCTTCCACTGGAGTGACCCTGATGGTGGTAACAGCCTGAGGGTGGGGGTGGAAGGGGGGAGCAAAGGTGGCAGTGGGGGTAAAGGGCATATTGGAGTTGACAGAGTTGGGATTGTAGTTATGCTGAGCATTGTTAAAGCTGGGGTTATTGGGGTTGTTTGGATTGAAATTTGGATTTTGGAAATTGATGTGGTTATTGGGGTTGTTGGGATTAAAATTTGGATTTTGGAAATTGATGTGGTTATTGGGGTTGTTGGGATTAAAATTTGGATTTTGGAAATTGATGTGGTTATTGGGGTTGTTGGGATTGAAATTTGGATTTTGGAAATTGTTGTGGCTATTGGGGTTGTTGGGATTGAAATTTGGATTTTGGAAGTTGTTGGGGTTATTGGGGTGCAAGGGATGTAAAGGGTGTACAATATGTGGGTGGTTTGTATATCCACCTCCTCCTCCTGCTATTCCTCCTCCCCCTAGATCTCCTCCCCCTTCACTTTCACTTTCAGTCCCTGTCACACTCCTCCGCCCATCCACTGACCCTCCATCCCTCAGTGAATCACAACTGTCAGTGTGTCTGTTCAGGTCATTTAGGGCGAAAGTTGATTGTCGGAGAGATGCTCGTTGTTCTGGTGGTTTCCATCGCCAGGAACCACTTCCGTCTGTGCTGGGAGGTCTCACTACAGGTTTGTTGGATCTGGACTCTGGATGGGCTTCAACACGAACAATACTGCCACTTCTTTCCAATCCTCCTCCTAAAAGAGTAAGACAAATGAATGTTCTTCACCTACATCCTCATCTTCACTGCCTCAGCTAACACAGGAAACAGGAGCAACAAATACTCACTGCAAGCCTGGGTGTGAGAGTAGTAGACCAGAAGCCCGTTCCCTTTCATTTTTTATACTGGCCTTCTCCAACTGGTTAGAAGGGTTAGCCTCACTCCAGAAATCTTTCAAACACATTATCTCTTCACTGCTGTCAGTGATTGTCAGTGAGTCTGCGTCACAGAACTCTTTGACAGTGCCTCTTCATCTTAAGTTTTTAGAGCATGTTTCTACTGAAAACATTCCATAACACAATTTAAAGTGCAGTTAAGTTCAACAGTCCTCTCTGTGGCTGGATCATCGTTTCATGTATGGTACTTACAAGTCTCAGGATTGATTTAGTTTGTACCAACATTTGTAATTTGTTGTAGTAGTTCCAATGTTCTATCACACACCACATATACAGTATAGTATCTATTACATTATCAGTACAGACCTCCTCCTATCGCTCCGGTGGTGGAGGCGGGGGGTGATGGGTCCTGATCTGTTAGGGCTCGGTACCTGATGGATCCAGTGCAACTGACAGTGCTACCACCATCCTCCGATCGAGGAGAGTGAAGGAGACCCTGCTGTTTGGATAAGGCTATCACCTGAAAAAGGAGAAAGGCTGTGAACTGTGAGCTGTTTTTTTTTTATCTTGCTTATCTTGAAGCGGAAAGCACTGCTGTAACTCCAGTGGTAGTGTTTGGGAAAAGCAGTACTCTAATTAACCATGAACAATGTGCAACTCACTCCTATCATGTAAATAAGGTAGGTATGTGTATCATTTCATATGAAACAATTATACTATTCTGATCTGTTCAAACCAAAGCATTAAAAAAGCAGAGGGAAGCAACAGTTTTGGAGCTACAGCCAGACGCAGACACTGCTTTCATTTTCTGTAATTAATTAAAAAACACTTTCTCTATACCTGAGTGGGAAACTGAAAAAACACCACAACAGAATTAATCTAGAATATAGTACAAAACACAAAATATAACAACATTAATTCTAATGATATTTACTGTAATAATAGAGGAGGGATACTGTGGATGTAGAATGTGTGACTCTGTGAGGGGCAACAAGAAGTTGGTGGAACACTTCACAAAACTTGGAGAAAACAAAACAACGAGAGGAGCTACTGTAACTTGCTGTCACATCACAGGTGCACTCTGGGTAACAAGGTGATGTAGATGAATTAGTCACTAGTGACCATTTTCAAACAAAAATACTACTTACTACCAAAAATGTGTTTTTAGGTTCTGTGTTGACAGCTGTCACTGTAGTCCACACACAAACTGGAGCTCAGAGTCTGCTAAAGTTGACCAACACAGACAGTTCTAGCACTTAAAATGAATTTTGCTAGAACAAGCTAACCCGTATAGATATAATACACCTACCAAGCTCTGTGTAATTATGTGTTCAATGCATAAAAAAGGTCTTGCTGTTAGATGTTGATTCAGTGAGACAAATAGATGAGAGAGACAAATTACAGAAAGATAAACTAAGAGAAAGAATGATTGACCTGCATAAGACGAGGCTGTCCTCCAGCACTGAGTGGCCTGCAAGGGATCGTGGTCTTCTCTGCCACTCTAAGCCACTTTTCCCTCACTGAGCCGCCCCCGTCCATGATGCTGTCCTCTGATTCACTTTCCTGATCCTTGCTGGTGGGGTTCTCCTCCTCAGGTATGTGAACCAACTGGGAGGATCCAGGCCGGGATTGGATAGACACTCTGGCCCCTCCAGCCATTCCGGTGCTGCCATTATGGGCCATGTGATTATGACTGGCCATGGGAACAGAGCTAGCTGCTAGCTTCATGTACTGAACTGGGATGTGGGCCCCAGCACGCAGCTCTGCTTCATGGCCAGCAACTGAAGGCAGGTGGTTTCCACCACGAAGCTCTGCTTCCAGGCTCATGGCAGAAGGTTCAGAGGAGCAATGCAGCTCCATGTTTCTCTGAGGAGATGAGGCAGAAGTTGGTCTTATTCCATCTATTACCTGCAGGGACAGCTTCCTGTTGTCATTCTTATTCTTCCACTGGCTGAGGAGCTGCTTGGATCGAGTTGAGTCCATTGACGCGTGGATGGAAGCGTGACGCCGAGGAATCCGACCCTCCTCCAATGAGGAGCCTCCGTGGGACCTGGAGTAATGACAACAGAGTACAAGCTAATTTATGTACTTATTCATTCTCTTAAGAATGATTCAACAGATTCTGTTTCCTGTAAGCTACGTGTTGGTGTGATGATGCGTCGGAGAACAAACAGGGATACTCTTGAGGGCCGCTACATGCTGGGAAGAGTTGCCAGAGGTAACTGGGTAGGGTTAGAGTAAGATTGGGGTCAGGTTAAGCATCACGACACACAACTGGTTGGTTATTAACGTGAAAAGAATTGTGGAAGACACTGGTTCATTTTGCTGCTAGATGGCAGTGTTAAAGGTAAAGGTAAAAATGCCCCACTTTGCAAACACAAAGGTGCAAAGTCCACAACACAAAGTGAACACTGTCTCCCACTCATCTTTGCATGTAAACACAACTAAAAATCAATGCAGTCTTTTTGTGACTAATATAACATCACAAACATAAAATAGCACTACTCAGTTATACTGATATGAAACAACCCTAGTGCTGGTCTCACAAGAACATGCTCCAGCTCAGTCTCTCCAAGTTCTGGTCTTCTCAGCCAGACCTTCCATACAGCACAGCATCAGCATCAGCTTGGAATCCTCAGCGATTGCCTAAAAATCTAGGAGTCATCACTGACCAGCTAAGCTTTGCTGATCCCATCTCCTCCATCTCGGACATTCAGATATGTCTTCTAGAACAACTTCTTGTGCAGGTACATGAAATCCCTTGTCTTGACTACTGCAATGTTCCACACGTCACACAGCTGTTCATAACTCTGCAGTAGCTTCCAATGGCAGGGTGGTCAACTCAGCAGCACCTACCTAAGCACCCTAATACTGGATCAGGTATACCACACATTATACCAAACAGAAAAAGTGGCTGAGCTACCAAAGACTGAGCACTTAGTAGCCTTGCTACCATTATTCAAAAACCCTGATAGACAGAAATCCTCTGTAGCTTCCTATGCACTCCTTTCTCCCTTATCTGACTCTTATGTCTCAAGTAGCAAATATTTATTCTCATAGTATTTTGTCTTCTCCCTAAATAAGATTTGTTGTTTGCTTTAATTTTGCAAGCATGTCAGGTCAAACGTCCAAGAAACTCTTTACAGACCTCCACAATAACATTTTGTGATGAGGCATAGGTCAGGCCAAGTGTTTAAAACCATTTCCAAAGCTTAGAGTGTTCTCAGCAGCACGGTGCACTCAGCAATTATAATATAAAATAATTTTACAATCATCAGCTGGAGCTGAACAAGAACCCAACAGTCACTCTAACAGAGCGTAGAAGTCCTCTGCAGAGATGAGACAAACATCTCAGTAACACTCAAACAAGCTGGCCTTTAAGGTAGAATAGCTACATGAAAGACTGTTTGGCGTTTACTCATTTATTTTTAGAGGGCTCTGAGAGAGAGCATGACGAAAATTATTGTCTGGCCTGATTAGAAAAAGTCTAAGTTGTTGGGAAGAACTCCAAGCACTGTGTGTGGCAAACACCAGACACTGCTCTTCCTCTGCTTCTACGTTCCTATGGTGAAGCATGGTGGTGAGGCTGAGGTTGGTGTGATGGTTCACCTTTCAGCACAACAATGCTAGAGTGGCTTTTTTTAGAGATAGATATTCAGACCGAATATCTGTGGAAAGACCTGAAGATGGTGTGTATGGAAAGGGGTCTTCAGCACCATACTGAATTAGGAATCTGAACTCTGAACAGTAAATTTCTCAATAAAGAGATTTGAGTTTCTGATTTTTAAGATGATTTGAAAAACTTCTCTCGTCTTCATCTCTTGTGCAATAAGGAATGTAAATATGTTCTGGAGTGACTATACCTTGGTAAAGTGCTGCTACTGAATGTCATCATGTTGTCACGGTTGCCTAGGGGACTAGGTGGAGTCAGCACTTCCACCTCAGCACTTGCTCTTTTCATACTGGTCAGAGAGGGCTCTCGGTAGGACGCGCTTCGTGTCAGGATGGGCCTTGGTTGATCGGGGGACAAGGTGTGGGAAGAGGTCCTCGTGATAATGGGTTCTGGTTGGCTGGGAGCCAGAGTGTGGTGGCCTATCAGAGAACAACAAGGAGACATCACACTGTCAATGTCAAATAAATAAAAGGGGTGATGTTAGTGTTCTCACTGAAGATGAGATTTTCTAAAAAAAAAACCCAAAAAAACACAAACAACAGAACAAAAGTATGTTGGGTGTTAGCATCAGACACCAAACAAGCAGGAACTGAACATAACACTTCAGTGTTAAGTCACAAAAAATGTTTCAATCCAAGTAATTCGAGTATTTTTAAGGCAAATATGGTGCATTCACATGTTTTCTGTGGCTTTGTGGGAACTTTTCCAAGTCTGAGTTAATTATCCCACTATTTTGGGTACTTGATGTACTGATGATTCTGTTTTTAATATGTTTCTAGTAGGTCTACCAACTTTATGGATAATATAATAATCACTGAAGTACTCCTTCACTAACAGAGTACAAATCTTTAAATTACTGATAAAATGTTTAATTCTTTCATGTCATCAAGTAATTTTCTGCTAAATGTCTGTTAAGATTCTCAGTCTTTGAGGTCATGGTTATCCTAAAAAAGGTTCTTCAGTGGCATCTGGACTGAGAATCGAGAAAGTCCTCTGGAAAGGAGGCCAAAACGTCTTCAAGGAACTAAAACAAGTCCAGTTGCCACTGAAAAACCTTTTTTGGGATAATTTTCTGCTACTTATAAAAAAAAAACAAAAAAAAAACCATCTCACATATTTATCAGATTAATCAGTACCAATCAATTAACAATGAAAATTATCACTAGTTGCAACTGTAAAACAAAAAATCATCTGCCTATAAAGCAGAAGCTAACTATACTGAAAATGACATAACTAATAAGTAAAAGAATAAGTAAAGAAAAATGAGAGGTTAATGTGAACAACTGTTACTTATAAATGTCTTGTTTATAACATAAAAATGAACAGAAATACAGTATAGACATGTAAATTTTCTCAATCAATATTGTTGCTTTTTTTTAATGGGATGTCAGAGGTTCATCATCAGCTAATGACACATTGTGTTTGCCAATTCAAGGTGATGAATTTGAAAGGCTAAAGAATCATAAGATAACCCTTTTGTGAAATGACCTAAACCTTTGAACAGTAGGTAAAAGAGCCAAGATAAAAACACCATTGCTAACATTACTTCTTCTAAAAGCTTGCAGTTGACAGCTAAACTACTGTAAAGTCAAATGACAAATAAAATAGGTTGCACAAATTAGAAACATGTAGTACCGATGGTGGTTATTTGATATTTACTGCACGCTAAGATTATAGGAGAGCGAGAGACCAAATGAGACCTCACATTACAAAAATGATTGTAATGTTCTAGGTTTGATATTATCCTTAAAAGACTGGTAAAAGCACTGGTGTAAAGAAAATTCACATTTCAAGGTCAGCCTATCAACCTGAAATTGTAAATTCTCTTAAATTAGTGAGAACAAAACATTTATTTGCACATAATTAAGTTGCCTGTGTGCTCAAACTCAGGCAGTTGAGAATGAGCAAAACAGAAACTACAAGATCATCTGGTCACATAAGGGTTACTGTATTAGTTTTTTGATAAAGTGTTCTAAACAGACACATCAGGGAGGTGTAATCTGTTATTTTAAGAGACACCTGGCACACGTTTTTACCTTGGTGGCTGTTGCTAACTGCAGTTTGGCTGACATTGGGTAGGGAGGAGAGGGGGGGCTCTCTCAGGATGGGAAGAGGTGGTCGACTTCTGGACCGATCTTCACTGGGCTGGAAATTCCCCACTGCATACACAACCTACATGCAAACACACACACACACCGTGGGACACAGAGGAGCATGCAGACAAAGTGTAAAACAGAGTTTGGCAAATCCATTTTCAGGTGGCAGCCATTTCAGCTCATCAGTCCCACACCAAAAGCTTTTATTGAGGTCTTTATATGCAGAATTGGTTTCACTGGAGGTTGGATACAATTATGAGATTATTAACAAAAGTAGCTGTAGTTTAAATACAGTACAAATCAATACAAACAAAACACTGAATAAGTAGCCAAAAAGAAGTTCTCATATTGCAAAATGGCTTATTCAAGTAGAGGTTCTGTTTTGTCTTTGTACCTGCCCTAATGAACCGCATACCATGTTCCTCTTGTGCATTCTTATTGTGCAATGCCTTCTTATGCGTTATGCTACTACCTAACCTTGGCTGGTTCTAAAAAGAAAGATGGAGGATAATAGTTAATCTTAAAACAATCAATACAAATACTGGCACATTGAGCTTCTTCTAACTCAGTGTTTTTTGTTGTTTAAATTAAGAGCAATCCCAATCAAACTGTTTAGGTATTCTGAGGTGTGCCCAGGCCAGATGACATAAATAATCTCAACAGTGTATGCTTGTGCAAAAAACCTCCAATGGAGGCACCCAGGAGGCATCCTGATAAGATGCCTCAACCACCTCATCTGGCTCATTTCAATGCAAAGGAGCAGCAACTTTACTCCTTGCTCCCTCTGGATGTCTGAACTTCATAATCTATCTCCAAATGTGAGCCCGGCCACCCTGTGGAACAAACCCATTTCAGACACTTGTTGCATTATTCTGTCATTATTCAAAGCTTGTGATGAGGATTAGAATCTAGACTGATTGGTGAACTGAGAGCTTTGCCTTCTAGGTAAGCCCCCTCTTCACCACACAGTTTGTGTTACTGCAGACACAACACAACACATCTCACACTCCATTTTATCTTTACTCATAAACAAAACTTCTTCACTTGGGTCAATGACTCACTGTCACCCTGAAGAAAGCAGCCCACCATCCACCATTTCATTTCATTCCGTCATTTTCTGCTGCTTAGCCTGAGTCATTTTGCAATAACAAGAGGTTCAGTAAGGTAGTCCAGACATCCCATTTAAGGACAACCCCCCAATTCCTGGCCACATGTTGAAGTGCACCTGGACAAGACACTGAAACCACAAACTTTGGCACCTTAAAGGGGCTGTCTGTCCACAAGAATTTCCCCAAGGGGATTCATCTCTGTCTAAGCCATCAGAGCCATGTCGTCTGTAAAAAGCTGAGGTGCAATTGTAAGGCCCACAGCCAGAAACTCTCAACCCCCTGGCTGCTTCATGAAATCCTATCCATGAAAATCACAAAGGGACAAGTCTGGCAGAGGCCCGCACTTACTGGAAACATGTTTGACTTCCTGCCAGGAATACGGACACAGCTCTCAGTCTGGTTACATAAGGACTGAATGACTATTAACAATGACCCCACAACCTCTGCTAGAGATATACATAACAAGTCATATCATCCTCAAGGACTAGTTAGTTGTGTTCAGGAGTTCCTTAAAGGGGTTCCTTCCACAGTCTGACAAAAACACCTGTCAGGGTCAACTTTACCAAGCCAGTGCCGCTCCAACTCCTGCACCTCGCATGGATTTGGCTGCACATATTGTTAACGAGCATTGTAGGTGATAATAAAACATATGTGGAGTTTAGAATATATGATGTAGTATTAGATTAACCTGTGCAATAGTATAAAATCCTCACCTTGACCAACTATAACAATAATATTCTGCTTATATTTCAGCACAGAAACAAGTGGAGGCTGCCAATCAGTCCCAGTTTACGTATTTTTCTATTTCCACTCTAATGATAGATGGTACAATGCCAAACAAAGGACCTTAAAATAGCCCAATGAATCATGCTCTGCACAAGATGATTGCCTAGAGAACTAATGTGTCTAATCATCAATCCAGTGCAGCATAGAACCATATAAAGAGAGAGAGAAACCTTACAGCTTAAGTTAATCAGAAATCTCTTTCTTAGGTCAACAAATATATCAAAATAAAAGACTTGCACTCATGAAATGTATTTAGTTCAAACCGGTGTAATTTGTGATTCTTCACCATGTGATGTAGTGTTGATGTTCCAACCTCTTATGTATATATATTTATACTAGGGATGTTCGATATTGGCTTTTTTACCGATATCCGATATAGTCTAACTCTTAATTTCCGATACCGATATTAAACCGATACCAATATATGTGGGGTCCACCCTCATAAAAAAAAAAAAGAAAAACCAAATCATTTTAGGTAACTAACATCACATATCTCCTACCATACATACTTAAACTTTAAACATTATCTGTGCAAAATATGACAACTACTTCAATTTAAGTTAGGCAATGGAAAAAA
>JAUBNQ010053876.1:0-18792 GCA_032353495.1 Ctenopoma kingsleyae | reverse complement strand
ATGGAAATAGTAACGCGTTAGATTAGTCGTTACTGGAAAAATTGGTCATATTAGAGTAACGCGCTACTAAGTAACGCATTACTGGCATCACTGTCTGGGAGTGTGGCATCTCCGTCACTGCTGCTTGGTGCTGGTTTGTACTGGGTGAGAGCCTGAATGCCCTGCCATAAGCTGTGAGAGTCTTGTGGAAGTGGCTCTGGATCTTTGATGTGTGGTCTTGCTTTGCTGTGCGGGTGGCTGTCCTGAGAGCAGCTTTATTCCCTGAACGGAATGCAGCATCTCTCTCTTAGCCATCCACGTACTTCTGCTGTGAACCAGGGCTTCTCGTTAGCTCTCATGGTGATGTTTTTGGAGACAGTAACATCCTCTATGCACTTGCTTATGTAGCAGGTCTCAACCGGAAACTCATCCTGCTTGTCTAAACATATTCCAGTCTGTGCACTCAAAACAGTCCTGGAGTGCTGAGACAGCTCCACTCAGCCAAACTCTTATGTTTTTCCTGGCAGTTCTTGTGCATTTCAGCAGCGAGGTGTATGCAGGCAGCAGCATCACCATAGCATGGTTGGAAGTTGCTGGCAACGATGAAAAATCTGTCCAGGTGCGCGGTCTCCATCCTTCTTCAGAACATCCATGAACCTCCTCTGAGCTCCATTCTCAACATCCTTTGTCCAATATATTCACTATCCCTCCATGTCCAAACCATCTCAGTCTTGCCTCTCTAACTTTGTCTCCAAACTGCTCAACATGACTTGTCCCTCTGATGTACTCATTTCTAATTCTGTCCATCCTGGTCACTCCCAATGAAAATCTTAACATCTTCAGCTCTGTCACCTCCAACTCAACCTCATGTCTCTTTGTTTGTGCCACCGTCTCCACCATTCATCATAGCAGGTCTCACTACCATTTTGTAAATCTTCCTTTTCACTCTTCTGTCACACATCACCCCTGACACTCGTCTCCACCCACTTCAGCCTGCCTGCACTCTCTTCTTTACCTCTTTTGTGCTCTGTCCGTTACTTTGTATGGTTGACCCGAGGTATTTAAACTCATCTACCTTTTTCTACTATTTCTTCTCCGTGCATGTTCACCTTTCCACCTGTCTCCCTCTCATTCACACACATATTCTGCCTTGCTTCTACTGACTTTCATTCCTCTCATCTCCAGAGAATACCTTCACCTCTTCAGGCTCTCTTCTACCTGCTCCTGACTTTCACTGCAAATCACAATGTCTGCAAACATTATAGTCCATGGAGACTCCTGCCTGATCTCATCTGTCAACCTGTCCATCACCAATGCAAACAAGAAGGGGCTCAGAGCCGATCCCTGATGTAATCCTATCCCCACCTTGAACCCATCTGTCACACGTACCGTCCTCATACATGTCTTGCACCATCCTCACATACTTCTCTGCCACTCCTGACTTCTTCGTACAGTACCACAGTTCCTCTCTTGGTACCATATCATATGCTTTATCTAGGTCTACAAAGACACAGTGCAACTCCTTCTGACCTTCTCTATACTTTTCATTTTTTATCAACACTCTCAGAGCCAACATTGCATCTGTAGTGCTCTTTCTCAGCATGAAGCCATACTGCTTCTCACTGATTGTCACCTTTCTTTTTAACCTAGCTTTAACAACTCTTTCCCATAGCTTCATGGTATAGCTCATCAACTTTATAGTTACCACAGTTCTGCACATTATCCTTGTTCTTGAAAATCGGTACCAGTACACTTCTTCAATCCTCAGGCATCATCTCACTCTCCAAGACTCGCCTTTCCTGTCTTCATGTGCTTCATAGCTGCCCTCTCTACCTCCTTACTAATCCTCTGCACTTCCTGATTCACTAACTCTGCTCCATCTGTTCTCATCTCTCTCTCATTTTCAACATTCATCAGCTCCTCAAAGTATTCCTTCCATCTTCTCAACATACTCTCTTGACTTGTTAGCACATCTCCATGTCTGTCCTTAATCACCCTAACCTGCTGCACATCCTTTCCAGCTCGATCTCTCTGCCTAGTCAATCGATATACAGTATGTCACAAAAGTGAGTACACCCCTCACATTTTTGGAAATATTTTATTATATCTTTTCATGGGACAACACTGACGATATGACTATGTAAAGTAGTCAGTCTACAGCTTGTATAACAGTGTAAATTTGCTGTCCCCTCAAAATAACTAAAAACATAGCAATTAATGTCTAAACCGCTGGCAACAAAAGTGAGTACACCCCTGTGAAAAATGTTCACATTGCCTAGGCTATAAGAAGATTGCCAACACCCTAAAACTGAGCTGCAGCACGGTGGCCAAGACCATACAGCGGTTTAACAAGACAGCTTCTGCTCAGAATAGGCCTCGCCATGGTCGACCAAAGAAGTTGAGTGAACGTGCTCAGAGTCATATCCAGAGGTTGTGTCTTGAAAATAGACGTATGAGTGCTGCCAGCATTGCTGCAGAAGTTGAAGGGGTGGGGGATCAGCCTGTCAGTGCTCAGACCATACGCCACACACTCCATCAAAGTGGTCTGCATGGCTGTCGTCCCAGGAGGAAGCCTCTTCTAAAGATGATGCACAAGAAAGCCTGCAAACAGTTTGCTGAAGACAAGCAGGCACTGGGGAGCTTGAGTTCATTGAGGGAACCATGAATGCCAACATGTACTGTGACATACTGAAGCAGAGCATGATCCCCTCCCTTCGGAAACTGGGCTGCAGGGCAGTATTCCAACATGATAACGACCCCAAACACACCTCCAAGACGACCACTGCCTTGCTAAAGAAACTGAGGGTAAAGGTGCTGGACCGGCCAAGCATGTCTCCAGACCTAAACCCTATTGAGCATCTATGGGGCATCCTCAAACGTAAAGTGAAGGAGTGCAAGGTCACTAACATCCACCGGCTTCGTGATGTCGTCACGGAGGAGTGGAAGAGGATCCCAGTGGCAGCCTGTAACGCTCTAGTGAACTCCATGCCCACGAGAGTTAAGGCAGTGCTAGAAAATAATGGTGGCCACACAAAATATTTTGGGCACTTTGGGCACAATGTGGACATTTTTCACAGGGGTGTACTCACTTTTGTTGCCAGCGATCTAGACATTAATGGCTATATTTTGAGTTATTTTGAGGGGACAGCAAATTTACAGTGTTATACAAGCTGTAGACTGACTACTTTACATTGTGTCAAAGTGTCATATCGTCAGTGTTGTCCCATGAGAAGATATAATAAAATATTTTCAAACATGTGAGGTGTGTACTCACTTTTGTGACATACTGTAAGTCCTTTTCTCTTTCCTTAGTGTCAAGCCTCACATACAACTCATTATAAGCCTTTTCTTTTGCCTTTGCCACCTCTCTCTTTGCTGTACCCCTGGCCTACCAATACTACTGTCTACTTCCTTCATCTCTCTGGCTATACCACTTTTTCTTTCCTAATCATATGCACTGACAACATTCAACATCGCCCCTTCGATTTCCAACTTCAGACTCATTATCCTGTCTGACACTCTCTTCAGTCACTCACTCACTCTCTTCCACAACACTATTCACATACTCTTCCTTCAGGATTACCCCTACTCCATTTCTCTTCCTATCTACACCATGGTAGAACAGCTTGAATCCACCTCCAATACTCCTGGCCTTGCTTTCCTTCCACTTGGTCTCCTGCACACGCAATATATCTACCTTGCTTCTCTCCATCATATCAGCCAGCTCTCTCCTTTTACTAGTCATAGTCCCTACATCAGAGTCCTGCAACCCTCTCCATTTACCCGGGCTTGGGACTGGCATTAGGAGTACACCAGCTTGTGGCCGGGTAAATTTAAAAAATATATATATTTAATGTGTCTTTATTTAATGCTCTCTTTTATAACCTGGGTATGGAAATCCTGGAACAACAAAATAATTTCATGACTTTGATAAATATTTACAGATCCTTATTATATATCACTTATTGTATATATATTATAATTTTATTATGATCAATTAACTCATTATAATAAAACTATGATCAGTGCTAGCTCACACATAAATTCTACTTTCTGTAGACTATTAACTCACTATAGAAACCACTTACTTTCAACATTCTGCATGCATGTTCTACTCAAACAAGGCATTTCCATTTCTGTGTGTGTGTGTGTGTGTATGTATGTATATCTGTCAGCAGGAAAAACTGAACCATGGCTGAACAGTCCAATGTCTTCATTCACTGCCTGTCACAATAATCTGGCACACTCCTTCATCTCAATACCAGAACCTTTCACTGAGACCTGTGTTTGTTAGTATGGAAGGACGCAGTGTGCTGGAGACAGTACCCTGTCACGGTTATCAATTTGCTTTCTGTCCTGCAGGTGCTTGATGCTTCTACTAATCTTTTGATGATAACTGCTGTATCATATAGTACAGCTGTGAGTGAGTGAATGTGTCTGTGTGTATCAATACTATGCAGGCCTTTGTCAGATGGCATGCCCAGCTCATTGACATGTCCTTCATATGTCCCTAAGCAAACATATTCAGACACACTCAATAAACATTCAGCTGCTACAAGTCCTAGGAGACACCCAGAGCGCAGCAGCTGCTAAGTCCACACAAATACACAGACACACATAGTTCTGCTGTGCTTGTTTGCCATTCATAAGGGTTGGTAAACACTGATATGCATCCCTTTACACAGCTGGTATTGTGTGATATGAACCTCAATGATTAAAACATTGTCTTTTCATTGGGGCTGGTGTATGTGCTGGTGGTGGAATAAATGAGGTCCATGGGTGGACAGATAGATATATGGGTACAACATATTCTGCTCAGGGACACGCTACAATGAGCTGGGTCAGGTAATAACAATAATTAAACATCATAATTCAGTCTCTGGGTTAGGGTCTTCGGACCAAACAATTTCCTTTGTGGCCTCCTTCAACACACACCAATAATTACGTAACCATTGCACAGTATTTATACCAAGACCAAACACAACGTAAAATCAAGTAGAACTCAACACGTGCTGCATAACACACAGTTTTAACATTTTAATGTAATAACCATAATGTCTGGCTGTGCCCACTTTCTTCTTCTACATAAGCCAACTGCATTAGGCATACTTTTTTGCTTATTCTGTATGCCTATTTGTTCTGTACTGATTAAGCTGGAGCCACGTCATCTCATCTGTCTATGTACCTGTACATAGTATATAGCAGAGATGACAAAGTTTACTTTGACTTTGACATGCAGATGGTTGGTGTGACAGAACAGGATGCTAGGGATAGGTTGAGATGGAGGGAAATGATCCACTGTGGCAACCCCTGAAGGGAGAAACTGAAAGAAGAAGATTAAATAACTAAAATTGTAGGGTTACAGGACCCAATGAGAGGCTGGACACAGGCAAATTTAGTTGATTTTATTAAACTAAAGAACAGTGGTGGGGCAGCATGGATTCAAGATGGTGCATAATGACTGATCTATAGGGGAGACACCAGTGAGTAAACAAGACAGCAGGGGAAACAGGATTACAACAGTTAACCTTGTAAATTTTGTTAAAGTTTACACCTTTCCGCAAAAAAAAAACAGTCTCAAACTCCTGGTTAAGCCATTCAGTCTGACCGTTGGTCTGGGGGTGCTAACCAGGGGGGAAACTGACAGATATGCCCAGCAGTTTGCAGAAGTTTTCCAGCCAAGCAGCACCAAGATGGAAGACGCAGGAAAAAAAAAGTCTGGCTCCTTCTTCAGATCTGGGTCTTCTTATAGGGAAGGGGTAGCTATTAAAGACCGATAATCTTAAGTATGCAGATATATACATACACATATTTTTAATAATAATTGTATTGTAAAACCAACAAAGAGCAACTAAAAAATAATAATAACAATAATAATAAAAAATAGTAATACAAAGATAGCTGACCTGAGCCGTGGAGGGGTGCTCGCTCCGCGAGGGGGAACACATCATGCAGGAGGTGCTGGGGGCGCGTGCCACGCCACACTGGAGGGACAAGGACACAAAACTGGGCCAAATATAATAGCTTAAATTTTTCTGTGTGGATGAGAAGACAGAGACACTGAAGGGGTTGCGGGGGCACACACGCTGGGGTCATAGACATGCCATGAGATTCAAAACCTGTCAACTGTCCCTGCACTGCTACAACCTTTTTTTTGTTAGTATGAAATAAGAATAAATAAGAAGCTCCAAAGGTTACTAATCAAGCAGAAAGAACTGAAATTCTCTGAGTGGTTAGAAGGGCGAGCCTGACTTCAAAACATTTAGAAGTGAATATCTCTGCACTGCTGTTCAATGACACTGGATCACAGACAGCACAAAAGTTTGCAAATAAAATGGTATATTGTATCTTTAAATATATGAGCAACCCGTGGAATTTCTAAAGTAATGGAGTACAGAAATTATTATTATTGTGTATTTCAAGTGACTGATGAAACAGTCCTCCCAGTTTTCTGTTTAACATTGGCATGACAAAGGCATTGCATTGCAGAGACAGATGTTGATGGGAACACACACTATTAGAGCTCATTCAACACTGAAAATCCCCTGACAAAATGCCTGCAGAACCTTTTAGCAACAAGCATTGGCGACATTGAAAAAAATAAGTCAAAATCCCAACAAATGAGGATTTTGAGTTAAAATAACACAGCTCATTCTTGTTTTAGAGGGGTTACATAATCCAATTCCCACATGTTAACTTAGCAGGAACATTGCAGTTCAAGTCCATATACATTTGGCAAGTATACGCCATTCAAAAGCTAACATAACCAAATATATGTACATAAATCATAGTACTATAATGCTGTAATACTAAACACAAAGGCTTATGTCTACATAAATTTATCCTTTAAATTAGGGGTGTCCAAACCTTTTTTAATGAGGGCCAGATTTGATAATGTGAAGAGTCCAGGGGCCGATGGTTATGGGCCATGTCACATTTCATTTAATAAGTAAATCACAAAATATACATATAGAAAATGTTTGTTTTTAAAATAAAATTGGAAATAAATTTATTAATTAAATAATAAATATGTCAATTGACTCCCTGCCAGTCACACCCAAGTCCGACAAAGTTAATTATTTATGTGTTCTGTGATGGTCAACCCACCCAAAAAAACATAAAACAATCACAATTCAAAGAAAAGAAAGAAATGAAAATTCAGCACAACCAAAACAACAGTACACAATGTGATTAGCTTTCTTCAAATGTGTTGAAACTAAAGCTGCTGGCCACAGAAAAGAAATCCAGTTCAGCACAACTGAAAACAGAAGTCCGGTCTGGATCTTACCGCGGATCCTTCCAAGCCAGCCAAGCCAACCACAAAACAAATCAGACAAACGATGTCAGCCCCACAGCGTCTATGACTGTGTTCAGTTTTGACAATAAGGAGATTATTTACAATATTTACCAGTACTCACAGCACCACTGTCCTGCTGGTGAGTCAACAGTCTGTCAGGGCTTTAATGTCAGCCGCGGCTTCACCCGAAGCCGGTACCGGGACGCGACGGGTCATAAATAATATATTTTAAAACCAGAACCGTGTGCCGTATAAAATCTGGCAGTGGGCCGTAAATGACTGGGGACACGGACTTTGGACATACTTGCTTTAAATGATCACCGCAATGTAATACACTGCTACCACTACACAAGTCTAAGCAGTATAAGACCGAGGTTAAGTTACCATCAGTACACATGAACTACTTCCGGTAGTTGTACAAAATAAAGGCTTCACAATTATAATCTACCATAATGCTCTTATTGTGAAGGGCAAGTGATTTTGCCACTTCCGGTTAAAAAGTTTAGACAGTTTTCATAAATTAACTGCTTTAAACTCAGTAATATAAATTAAATAATCACAAACATCACATATATCATACAGGGCAGCTCTGATAACACAGATACGAAGTTAGAAACATCTTAAGGACTTGCAGTGAATTACAGCTAAAGCAAGATAAACTAAGTGGCAGTTAACACATGAAACTCTGCACATCTTATTAACTGTATGACGTGAATAAATGAAAAGAACAACACTGGTTGTCTCTAACAGCTGAGTGTCATTGCTACGAAGGAATGTCAAATATCCCGGCAATTTGAACACAGACCCTCAGTTTTCTATGGGACTTTTGTATGAAATCGCCCAAGGCTAAATAGCATGCTAACACCAACTCACAGTACATGCTGGAGTTCTGGGTTGAAGTTTAACTCACCGCTACAGTGGAAAGTTTGAAACGAACAGAGGCGAGGTTGGGGTGCTCATGTCAATTCTGCCCTGATTAAAAACACTCCTTCTAGTAATCTGTTTAAGATTGGTATGACAAAGGCATCACTGTTTTCAGACTGGAGAGCCATGGCTTCAAAAGACAAACAGTGAGAGGGTCACACGGTCCACAGTAGGATCGTGGGGTACGGGGTAGGGGTGGGGCGGGTGGGGGTTGTTAAACAGTCCGGGTTGGGATCGCAGGGGGCGGGGGGTGGTTGTTTTCCACTCACTGCAAGTGCAATGTGCAGGAGGGACAAGGCTCTACAGCAGAGGGGCAGTTGTGGTAGATGGCCCACCCTTCCTCCCCGTAGATTCGTCCCTGGTGTATGACAGAGTAACTTCACAGGGACAAGGACACAAAACTGGGCCAAATATAATAAATTCTATAAAAGGGTGCGGGGGGCAGGAGGGGCGTGGAGTACAGTACTAAAGTAATGGAGTACAGAAATTAAATTTGATTTAGTTTTGTGTATGTATGTTGAATCTGTCCATCAGAAACCACAGCTATTTTTACAACACAGTGTCAGTGCGAGGATGTAAACTCTATGTAAAAACATCATTGATTTAGGTTTGATTTGAGATTTCGGTGTAGACATGCCATGAGATTCAAAACCTGTCAACTATCCCTGCTCTGCTGTTTTGTTAGCATGAAATAAGAATGAATAAGCAGTTCCAAAGGTTACTAACCCCCAACACCCCATATAGGAACGGTGTGCGATTACTTTTGGACGTAAAATATTTTATGGTTTATTTTTAATATTTTTCATCATCAGTCAGAAATTGGGGTGTAATGCATGCTGTCAGTCACTAGATGGAACTAACGCTCTAAGAATGGGCTTCCAATACACGCCCATGTCACTGTCTTCTGTAATGTGATTGGCTGTGGGGTGGATGTTGGATGGACAGAGAGGTGAATTGGAGTAAGAGGAGAGGGGAGGAGAGAGAGCGGTAACAGGCTGCGCTCGTAAATGATGATAGACAATAACTACACAGAGGCTATCCGTTATCCGAGGGATAACGGAATGTTTTTACATAATTGGATGGACTAAATGTTTCTGCTCACAGCCTGCTTGCCTGTGCTGCACTTGGACACTGCTGCTGATTCTGCATGAGTACTTTTATTTGGCTCATTAGAGTGAACAGGCCTCTTGGTTTAGCTTTAATTCGCTGCAAGTACAGTCCTTAAGATGTTTCTAACTTCATATCTGTGTTATCAGAGCTGTCCTGTATGATATATGTGGTGTGATCATTTAATTTATAACACAGAGTTTAGCAGTCAATTTGTTATAATAACCGATCGTTCAACCAGAAGTGTTTCTCAGCTCCGCTAGCTTGTCATGTTGGCTATGGCCTCTCTGTCTCCCTCTGTCTCTCCCTCTCTGTCCTGCTCAGTTTGTCATATGTTTAGTTTCTTCTCTGCCTCCTTTAGTGATAAGGGTATCTGTACTAAGTGTAATTCATTTGTACCTTGGAGGCGAGGTTGGCCAAATTGGAAGCCCAGTTTCGCACCATGTAAAACAAACCGGATAGTCAGGCCCCAGTAGCCGGTGCAGAACCACTTGGTCTAGCTCCCCCTGTTAGTGGTCTCCCAGTAGTCCCACAGCAGCTGGGAAATCAGGCTGGTTGGATAACGGTCTGGTAGGGGGCATAGCCAGAAAACCTCGCCAAGGTGCACCACCAGCCTGTTCATGTTTCCAGTAAGTTTTCTTCGACACAAATGTCGGACTGCATAGTTTTCCCATTCCCAGTCTGACCGGTGATGACATGTTGGCTGATTAGAAGAGACGGCATCCATCCCACTTTGGATGGTGCAGCTCTTATTTCTAGAAATATGGCTGAGTTTATTAGACCTCCTAAACCCTGATATCCCAGAGTGGAGCCCAGGAGTCGCAGTCTTACATGCCTCTCTGCAACTTTCTTAAAGCCGTCACCCCCCAAAACAATCAACACCCCATAGAGACTTTGTCTGATCCCCGTCCACCTAAATTATATAAATCAGAAATTAACACAAGAGGAGTGAATCATAAGAACTTAATAAAAATAAAAATGACTCCTCTTACAGAACAAAATAAAAACTGAACAATCAAATGTGGATTATTAAATATCAGATCTCTCTCTCATCTAAATCCTTGTTAGCAAATGACTTAATAAGTGACCATCAGATTTATGTAGTCTCACTGAAACATGGCTGCAGCAAGAGGATTATGTCATTTTGAATGAGTCAGACCCCCCAAGTCATATTAATTATCATACTCCTAGAAGCACAGGTCACGGTGGAGGAAAAGCAGCAATCTACAACTCAACTTATCAAACTCAGACCTAAACATAGTTATATAATTCATTTGAGAGCCTCACTCTTAGTCTCTCCGATCCAATTTTTAAAAATTTTTCTTTAGTATTATTATTTTTTTATTTGATATTGTATACCGTCTTCCTGTCCCTTACTCTGAGTTTTTATCTGAATTCTCAGATTTTCTATCTGATTTAGTTCTTAATACAGATAAAGTGATTATAGTGGGTGACTCTAACATTCATGTAGATGTTGATAATAACAAAATGTACATAAACCCCCTCACAGTTTTAATCACACCCTCCATCTTGTTCTGACTTATGGAGTAGAAATTGATCATTTAATAGTGTTTCCCCAAAACCCTTGGGGCTATAACAATTGAGACTACATCAATTAAGAATAAATTCCACTACTGTAGATGTTTATCTGAAAATAGTGTTACCAAATTTATGGAAATGATTCCATTATCCTTTAATCCAGTGACATGTACCTACACAGAGGAGGGCAGTCATCTTAACTTTACTGCTGTACAGGTCGATTATATTGTTGATAATGCTGCAGCTTCATTGCGCACTATACTTGACACTGTTGCCCCTCTGAAAAAGAAGGTAGTTAATCAGAGGAGGTTAGCTCCATGGTACAACTCAGACATCCGTAGCTTAAAGCAGACATCATGAAAGCTTGAAAGGAGGTGGTGCTCTACTAATTCAGATTAATCTTGCTCAGCCTGGAAAAAAAAGCCTCCGTAAACCTAGAACCACATATTATTCCTCATTAACTGAGCAACATAAGAACAACCCACGGTTTCTTTTCAGCACTGTAGCCAGGCATAGACTCATAGTTCTGTCGAACCTACAATTCCCTTATCTCTCAGCAGTGATGACTTTATGAATTTCTTTACAAATAAAATTATAACTATTAGAGAAAAAAAAAAGATCAGATCCTCCCTGCAATTGACAGGGAGAGACACACTTGTCCAACAGCTCTAGATTTGTTTGTAAGACCTCAGTCTTACTTAGACTGCTTCTTTCCTGTAGATCATGCAGAGTTAATCTCAATAATTAATTCATCTAAATCTTCTACGTGTTTCTTAGACCCCATCCTTACTAGACTGCTCAACGATGTTTTACCTTTGATCAGTACGTCCATATTAGAGCTGATAAATCTGTCTCTACTAACAGGCTATGTACCACAGGCTTTTAAAGTAGCTGTAGTAAAACCTCTACTAATGAAACCTACTCTGGATCCAGGGGTTTTAGCCAATTATAGACCAATATCGAATCTGCCCTTTATCTCTAAAATCCTTGAAAAGGTAGTTTCAAAGCAGCTCTGTGACCACCTGCGAATGCACGATCTGTATGAAGTTTTTCAGTCAGGATTTAGAGTAAATCATAGTCCAGAAATGGCACCTGTTACAGTTACCAATGATCTTCTCTTAGTAGAGAAGCTACAGAGAGGCGTGTAAGACTGCAGCTCTGTGTCCTGGGCTCCACTCCAGGATATCAGGGTTTAGGAGGTCTAATAAACTCGGACATATTTCTAGAAATAAGAGCTGCTCCATCCAAAGTGGAATGGATGCCGTCTCTTCTAATCAGCCCAGGTTTTCTCCAAAACGTTTTCCAATTGTTTATGTAGCCCACGTTATTATCAGGACACCACCTAGACAGCCAGCGATTAAATGACGACATGCAGCTAAACAAATCTGTGAGTGCGCAGGCGTGAGCCTTGCAGCAGGCTGTGTCGCTGTCTCTCTCTCTTGTGTTGTCTTTTCTTTAACTTTCTTTAACTTATTTTTTTACCTTAGGTCTTTTAATTAATTTAGTTTAGGTAATTAAGTCCTACCCTTTCGAATTATGTTGTTTGAGAGAGTTTTTTTTCCAGTTTTCAAACTTGGAACTATTCTTTCACTCCTCCATAAGACTGGTGCGCAGCAGCTGCATCACCATGGAGCCAGCTTTGTTTACACCCGGGATCAGCTGATCGCACTGAGGACGGCCAACATTAAGGGTTTAACTTTTGCAAGAACTTTAAACATCCCTGATGAGATAAGGAGAAGGACAACGAGGGGATGCAGAGGAGGAAGTAAACATAAAGGTTTGAATAAAGAACGTAGACAAGCAATGAACAGGGAGAAGGTGAGAAGATTTAAGCTGCATCTCCCGTCTCTGATTATGGGTAACGTGAGATCACCGGACAATAAGATGGACGAACTGACAGCTCTGGTTAGGATGGAGAACATCTTTAATGAGTGTAGCTTGATGTGCTATACTGAATCGTGGCTTCACGAAGGAATTCCAGACTCCAGCGTGAACATTGATGGTTTCAGCTCTGTGCGTGCAGACAGGAGAAGGAAGGAGAGCGGTAAGAGGAAAGGAGGGGGGCTCTCCGTTTTACGTCAACAACAGATGGTGCCATCATAGTAATGTTCATGTTAGGGAGCGTGTCTGAAGCCCTGATACTGAACTGTTGGCTGTTGGACTCCGTCCTTATTATTTGCCCAGAGAGTTTTCTCATGTCATATTAATCACCGTTTACATTCCTCCATCTGCTAAAGCCGCTGCTGTGTGTGACGTCATACAGACGGTCACCTCCACCCTACAAACCAGACATCCTGACGTCCTCTTTGTTATCTCTGGGGACTTTAATCATGCCAACCTCCATAAAACACATCCCACGTTTACCCAGTATGTGAGCTGTCTCACCAGGGGAGAGAAGACACTGGACCTAATGTATGCTAATGTAAAAGAAGCCTACAGCTCCACTGTCCCCCCTCCCCGGTCCTGGTCCACCTCCTTCCTCGGTACACATCTTTGGTTCAGCAGCAGCCTGCCACCACTAAAACAGTAAAGAACTGGACAGGGGGGGCCAATGAAGCCCTGCAGGCATGCTTTGAAGTCACAGACTGGAAGACTCTCTGTGAGCCTCACGGTGATGATATTGATGGACTGACAGACTGCATCACAGATTACATTAATTTTTGTGTTGACATCCATGTACAAACAAAAACAATTCACTGCTTCCCCAAGAACAAGCCCTGGGTCACCAAGGATATCAAAACCATCTTGAACGAGAAAAAGAAGGCGTTCAGGTCTGGTGACAGGGAGGCCTACAGGAGAAACCTGGAACAGAGCCTCCAGCAGCAGAACACCAGGGAGGTGTGGAGGGGCATGAGGACCCTCACTGGCTATAAGACCAGCAGCCAGGTGACTGAGGAGACCGTGGATCGGGCCAATGAACTTAATGATTTTTTCAATAGATTTCAGGCCGGTTCTCAGTGTCACGTCCACCACAGCTCCACTACAAGAATCTCTGTTCCACCCCCACACGACTCAGACACCACCCACAGAAGGACCATCTCAGCAGATCAGGTGAGGACAGAATTGAACAGGTTTCACCCCACAAAAGCTGCAAGGCCAGATGGAGTCAGCCCCAGGGTGCTGAAAGCCTGTGCTCCTCAGCTATGTGGTGTTCTCCAACACATTTTCAACCTGAGCATGCAGCTGGAGAGAGTTCCTCTTGGGTGGAAAAAGTCCTGCCTGATTCCTGTGAATAAGAAACCACGTCCCAGTGTCTTAAATGAGTACGGACCAGTGGCTCTGACCTCACACATCATGAAGGCTTTTGAGAGACTAGTCTTGGACTCTCTGTGACCTCTGGTCAAACCTTCACTTGACCCCCTGCCGTTTCCCAACCAGCCCCAAATTGGAGTGGATGATGCCGTCATCCATCTGCTCCATCACACATACAACCACCTGGACAAACCTGGGAGCTCAGTTGGGCGTGTATTTGGACAATAAACTTGACTGGACTACAAACACTGCAGCACCATGCTGTGGATGTTTTATGAGTCTGTGGTGTCCAGTGTCACGTTCTTTGCTGTGGTTTACTGGGGCAGCAGCCTGAAGGGGGCAGACACTAACAGACTGGACAAATTAATCAGGAGGGCTGATTCAGTTCTGGGTGTGGAGCTAGACCCTCTACATGCTGTAGCTGAGAGGAGGATCATGTCCAAACTCCTCTCAATCCCACCCCCTTCACAGTGTCCTGGCTGGACAGAGGAGCACGTTCAGCCAGAGACTGATCAACATCAGGTGCTCCACAGAGCGCCACAGGAGATCATTTCTGCCTGTGGCCGTTAAACTGTACAACTCCTCTCCTTTCTGTAAAAGTGAGGGGGGAGGACTACTGTCACAATCATATCTATTTAATCATTTGACTGTTTATTCATCATTTATCACTGGACATCATTTGTTATTGTGGGGGAATTCTATAGGTCACAGGTCAATTACCACGAGCAGACTGAAGCTTTAACTTTATCTTAACTTTATTGTAACAAGTAAAGTGAGTACAAATAGCGTGGAGAGCAGGGTCCCTGGCCAGGAGAGCAAGGCAGAGAGAAGAGCCTGGAACCAAAGTACAAGCAGTATTTCAGATGTCCACATTCACACCAGTATAAATTCATGTGTGTCAATAATGACGATCAAGACATGGCGCATCTGGTTCAGGAATGTGTTTACCAAGGAAATTACTGGAAAGTACCGAAAAACCCAGAACATTTGGTTAAATACCAGATAGCCAGATAACCCCTCTCTTGGCCGGCTGTAAAGCTCACATCCAGGACACAGAAAACCTAATGCACTGACATTGCGCAAGAACAGAACAGGAAGGTCTGAACAGGCCTGAATGAGTATATAATACCAATATGATCTGCTACGTAACGTAAAATGTAATATACATATATAATAATAATTGTATACAAATTGTATAGATTCAATGTGCGCTTCAGATGCTCCCCGACATAATTCCCCCCTCTGCCGAGCACGTAAGAGCTCTGCAGCCCCGGAGAAAACCAATACCCTGTACATGGGAAGACAGACTCAATGCAATAACCAACCCACTTCACTTCAGATAACACCCACTGGAAAAGTACACTGTTCTGCAAACATAGGCAAAAAAACCCCAAAACCCAGGCAGTCAGGGAAAAATTCCTATGTGGCCCACCTCTGTGCGACCGCTGCTATCCAGCTTGCAGAGAAACAGAGAGCTACAAGCTGAATTTAAACAAGGTTAGTCATGGCCAATCAACCCCAATTAACAAAACCCCTGGCAATAAAAAACACTCAACCCCAAACTAATCATGGGTATAAATGAAAACAATTATGTGTGAATAGACATAAGCACAAAATAATAAAAACAAAGTAAACACAAAACAGAAAACCCTAATAACATAAGAACAAGATAAACATAACCCTTAAAAGGTGCAACTCAGGGCGGTCTCTGAAACCCCACACACGTAAAATGAAGGCTAAATGCAAGTAATATAATTGAGTGACTATACTGAATGTAATCATGTACTAATGAAATAATGAAATGTAATGTAATGTAATATAGAAAATCAATAGGCCTCACACTCCTCCGACAACTCACTGGAGGCATCAATTACCTTCTCCCAATCAGGAATAGGGAACAAATCAGGGGTTTCCTTCAGAGACCCTACCCCTTGCTGGACCATCATCTGCTTTTGCACTCCCGCAATCACCAGAGACCTCATCATTGGAATGCAACAGCAGAACATGAACATCATGATCACAACACAAATAACAATGGTTACACCAAATTGAGCCAGGGCAAACTTCCATCTACCTATAAGATTTTCCAACCAGGACACCCAGTCTGAATTGGTCCCTGCATTCTCCTTCACCTCCACTCTCAACGCTTGAGCTTCTTCATGGTCTGTGTAAATGCACCATCAGGGGCAGTAATGGTGAGGTATGTAAGTACAACAGTATTCTCCTATAAGTGCACACACGCCTCCTTTCTCAGCTAACAACCAATCTAGAGCCTGCCTATTCTGCCAAGACACGGCACTGTTAGCATTCACCTGCTCTCCTAACAGGCCAAGAGCATCATCAGTGTAATTAATGAACCGCTGTTGATTATAATAAATGTAGTTTATCCACTCTGTGTTCTTGTTAGCAGTGATCCAAGGCAGGATAGACTCAAACCCTGAAACAACCTCATGCCTAGCCTTAAACTCATTGGGAATGCCTCTAGGCTGCCCAATAGCATCCAAATAAACTCCAGAGTCTGAGACATAACTCCTCTTCTCACGGCCTAACGCACTGGTATTCTGGCCACCCCCCTCAGGGGGAAAAATAACCACTTCCTGGACTGCTTGCACTCTAACACATCTACCTGACCAATTGGCAGGAAGAGTAGAACGCAATTGCCTTCCACACCACCAGTACTGGTCAGCCAACACTACAGACTGATCATGACATGCAGGCACTCTCACTGGCCCTAGAGTCTCTCCCTTCATCTGAGTAGCCTGCTTCAGGGTAGACTTAGAACAATTGGCGCTGACCGTCCAAATATGACTACAACTCTCTGACTTAACTCTCCCTACAGGTGTAGACCCTTCCTTCTCTATACACTCAAACTTCCCTACAGGCAACAAAGAGAGTCCCCTAGGCACCCCTAGGTCTGCACTCCTCTTGCCTACCCTAATATCTATTTCAGCACACCTTTTCGGATGTTACTCTTCAGACACACTTCACAGCGATTAAGTACCGCATCAACACGCAGCTTAGGAGCCCAGAAATTCCATCGGTTGATTTTCCTCAGAACCTCTCTGCGGGACTCATGTCCCAGCCCATGGGCGTCCTGAATCAGCAACGGCAGCAGCCCGTCAGGGGCTAGAAAGAGACCCTCATGATTTCTCCAAAACCCCTGCTCATCTCTCGAGGCCCCCCTCAGAACCCATAGCTGGCACTCCGGTTCCAAGGCCTCCTCTTGCAAGAGCAGCAGGTCCTTATGGGTCAGCTTCTCCTCCAGAGCTATCATCTGGGTTACCATTATAGCTCCAACCTCTGCTGAAGCTGCTTTTTTGGCTGCCCCATCGGTCGCTTCATTACCTCGGGAAATCCAAGAGTTGTCTTTGCGATGCGCAGCACACTTTATGATGGCCAAAGATTTTGGCTTCATCATAGCTGTTAATAGTTTCAAAATCTGATCACCTTGCTGGATTGGATAGCCATTGGTTTTCTTAAACCCTCTCCCTTTCCACACTGCACCAAACAGATGACACAGAATGACTATATGCAGAGTCTACATAGATATTTACACTCTTGCCTTCAGCAAGTTCACATGCACAGGTCAGAGCCTTAAGCTCCGCTAGCTGTGCCGAACATGGTTGCAGACAGCTTTGTCCCTTCACAACATTCAGCTTGCCATCTTTCAACTCCACCACGGCAAACCCTGCCTTGAGGGCATCCCCATATCTGTAACAGGAGCCATCCACGACAAAGGTCATTTCCGCTGACTCCAAGGGGACTGCACTCAAGTCAGACCTCAGTTTGGCATACCTCTCAGATTCCGCTACACAGTCATGGGGCTCCCCCTCAAAAGGAAGCAGCATACAATCAGCTGGATTCTTCACCTTATACACTTTTATGGTTACATCGGGATATTCTAAAAGCCGATGGTAATCAGTCAAACGCTGCGCAGTAAGAACAAACTTCCCTTTCTCTATCAAGTTGACCAGCTTATGATGTGTCAGGATCTCAATAGGATAACCCATAGTGAGTGCTGATGCTTTCTCATACAACAGGTGCACTGCAGCTAACTGACGGTGGCAGTCAGGAAATCCCATCTCTATGGGGACAGTGCAGCCGAGTAATATGCAATCGGCTGCGCGTGCAACCCTACTCCTGTTCTCTGAGTGAGCACCCCACAAGCGTGTTCCTGACGACAGGACACAAACAGCTGAAAAGGTTTATCGTAGTCTGGGAGCGCCAAGGCAGGCGTCTGGAGCAGCAATGATTTGATTGTTTCAAAAGCAACCTGTGCTTCGGAAGTCCAAACAAGCTTCCCTTTTAAGCCGCCAGCCCCCTCTGCTTTAATCATGTCTCGCAGGGGTTGGACGATCAGTGTGTAGCCGTCAATCCACCCGGCACTATAACCGGTCATACCTAAAAATGTCATCATCTCTCGGACAGTGGTTGGCTTTGGTGCTTGGGCCACAGCCTGCAATTGAGAAGGTGACACGGACCGTGACCCGTGCTTAAGCTCTTAAACTCTGTTGGCCAAATCAGCCAAATCCTCCTTCAGAGTTTTGTTAAACACATGTGGCGCATGTTTTAAACCCATTGGCAACCGCCGATGGGTATAAGATTGATTCCTGTAAGTAAATGCAAACAAATGCTGGCTTTTTGGGCTCAGTGGCACACTGAAAAACGCTGAACACAAGTCAATTACAGTGAAC
>JAUBNQ010051356.1:0-19321 GCA_032353495.1 Ctenopoma kingsleyae | reverse complement strand
ACACAAGGCGCACCGGAATATAAGGCGCACTGTTGATTTTTGAGAAAAATATAGGCTTTTAAATGCGCCTTATGGTCTGAAAAATACGGTAACATAAATGTAACAGTTTCAAGTGAAAGATTTACAAGACTGGGCGGGTTATTTGTGAAAAAAATGTCTAAAAAAGTCTAGAAATGTGACTGTGTACTTGCATGGAGGACAGTTTATGGACTGACTATGGTCCTATACATTGGACTGTCAGGAGTGAATTCAGAAAGGTCCACAGAAAGTTTTGGGAAATTCTCAGGACGACCGTGCAACATGGTTGAGGGAGCAGAGACAAAGTTTAGTTTTTGTGTAACTTCTATTACATACGTTCAGCTCATGTTTTAGAACTTTTTGACATATTAGAACAACCATCAAATAAACAGGTAAGGTGGTGTTGCACTTATGCATGGAAACATATATTATAGCCTGTTTAATAATAAAAAATGTTTACAAATCCTTTAATCTATATGACTTTGTTACCTAGGAACATATTTGGCTCTGGAGTGATGGTAATGCTTTACAGTACACGAACTGGTGTCGAGGCGAGCCCAATAATCGTGGCACACAGAACTGCATCCAAATGAATTATGGAGGTAAGTCTATTTATTTTGATTGTATGTGAGTTAAGTGATTCAAGGATTAAAAGATTCTTTATAATTAATCCCACATGAGACATGAAAGAACGAACCAGCAAACTCAGGTCAAGGTGCATATTGTGAGAGATAAATGAGAACAATAAGAGAAATAAATAATATGTACAACAAATGAGTAGAAAGCAGCAGTGGTAACAATGGGAGACTGTGGGAGCACAAGACTGTATATGTGCAATGAGGCAGTATGTGTGTGGGTGTGGTGCAAATCCAGTTAAAGCGGGGGACCACAGTTTACTATCCTGACTGCATCAGGGTAGAAGCTGTTTCTCAGTCTGGTGGTCTTTGCCTTCAGTCTGCGCAGCTTTCTGCGTGATGAAAGGGGGATGAAGAGACCGTGTGCAGGGTGGGTGTGGTCTCTCATGATGCAGTGGGCCCTGTCTCTGCAACTGTCCGTGTAGATCTCTGAGAGGGAGGGTAAGCTGCACCCGATTGTCCTTTGTGCAGACTTAACCACCCTCTGCAGCGTTGAAGGGTAAAGCATACATTATTTCAGGACAAGAACTAAATCCCTAAATGGGTTAAAAAAAAATTTTTTAAATTCTAGTTGGTTGCATGAGTAAGGGCATTCATCATAAAAACCTGCCAGATGAATGTGCAGATCATGATCCATTATGGCAGCTCCCATGGGACAAGCTGAAAGCATTTGTAATAGAGTTTTACACTACTTTAAAATATTAGATAATTCACAGTAGGATTTTATATGGTTTTAACAATGCTTATCTGCTTGACAGGTGAAAGTCTCTGTCTCAGGCTTTTGTGTAGTTCTAACTGGCTTCTGTATTTTTCGTATTCACAGGGGAGAAGTGCTGGGATAATTTGAGATGCAGTGCTCACCGTCCATTTGTCTGTGCAAAGAAGGTGTGATGACTGTTGCGCTGACAAAGTGGCATCAAAATCCATCTCAAGCTTTGATGAAAGCATAAGGGAAATATGTTTGCAAACTTATCTCTCTTTATATCATTATCTCATTTATAACCTGAAGACTCAATATTACATTTAACAACTTTGTCTCTTTTCTATTGCTGTATTGCTAATTAACGAATGAAGCAACATGTGGCAAAAACAAGGACTCTCCTTGGTTTTGTGTTTTTAATAAGAGCAGACTGAAAGTTTTGGAAAGGAATGAATTTTGTATTTTAGCAACTTTATTCTGCATAATGGACTAAATTTTTTTCTTCTAATATCTATTTCTTGTCTGACATTAAACGCTCCCAAGCATTTAAAAAATCAATTTTCACTGTGCCATTATTTATTTGATGAAGCCAATACAAAAAAAAAGCATGTGGGCATAACTAAGTAGCCCCAAGATTCAGCACCTTGTAGACCCACCTTTATCAGAAATATATCTATATATATCTATAGATATATATCTATATATATCTATAGATATATATAGATAGATAGATAGATAGATAGATAGATAGATAGATAGATATGGATGGATGGATAGATAGACATACACATATTGGTCTTGCTCTCTCTAATACCTCCTGTGTCGACTGAAAATCCAGTTTAGAAAAATCCTTTGGGTTTGAGACATAAGCTTCCATTTTGTTGGAACAAATTTATATGAGTTTACCCTTACAGACTTGACGGTGACACACCCCTGCCCTCTGCGTAAGAAGAGCACGCAGCGACGTGCACCTGTGACCCATTGTGTCTATGGTGCTCAGCACTGCCCCCTATCAGTGCGGCACGGTACTTTCCGTGCCTCACCCTGTGCATTTTCACTGCGCATTTATGAGCGATCAGAAAGACTAAATATGTCACACACATTCATTAAATATATTGCCAATATAAAGAGAAACAGCAATGGGCATGCATCAATTACCGGCATCAGTCAGTGTGTGTGGCACAGAGGTGCGGCACAGTTCATCACTGCCTCACCTCATCTTTCTCTTATGTATGAACAGGAAATGTGTAAATTCAGCAATTTTGACCATAAAAATGTTGAAATCATACAGAAGACAAATGAAAGAACAGACAGAACAGACAAATTGATTTTCTCTTATCATTGTTAGTATTTTACTTGTCATGATGACAGGTGAGGCACTGCTTTCATTGTAGCTGGAGATTTTATTCAGGCCAACATGAAATCAGTTTTACCCCACTTCCATCAATATGTAGACTTTGCTACTAGAGACAAGAACCCTCTGGGTGTAGTTTACTCAAACATAAAACAAGATGTTTTACATTACATTTAAGGCAGCACCCCGCACATACATTGGCTCTTCAGACCATCTCTCTGTGATGCTAATTCCTGCATACAGGCCCCTCGTAATCAGAGAAAAACCAACAGTGAAGCGGCTGATGGTCTGGCCAGCAGGAGCAATGGAGGCATTACAGGACTGCTTTGAAGGCACGGACTGGGACGTGTTCAGGACAGCTGCAACAGACAATCAACATACAAATGTGGATGAGTATGCTGAGTCTGTGTCTGCATACATTCATAAATGCATGGAGGATGTCTGTGTCTACAGGACTATCAAACTAGGGCCAATGAAAAACCCTGGATGACCAGAGAAGTGCAAGAGAAGCTCAGGGCACGAAACGCAGCTTTTAAATCTGGTGACACTGTGGCACTCAGAACTGCTAGAGCAAACCTGAACCGGGCCATAAGACTAGTGAAGTGTGTTCATAGTGTGAAAATCCAGGACTTCTTCCATGACCCAGCAAACGACCCTGCATATGTGGCAGGGAATCCAAGCCATTACAGATCGGAAAGCTGCTCCTCCACCCTTAGCAGAAGACACAACTTCTCTAAACGACCTCAACAACTATTTTGGCAGGTTTGAAGCAAATAACATCCACCCAGCAAGGATGAAGCCTGATGAAGAGGTACTTAGTCTGAACAGGACAGATGTCAGGAGAACCTTGAGGAAGGTCAGTGTCCGGAAAGCAACTGGCCCTGACAACATTCCAGGCAGGGTGCTCAGACAATGTGCGGACCAGCTGACTCCAGTCCTCACTGACATTTTCAACATCTCATTGAATCAGGCTGTTGTACCAACATGTTTCAAGACTGCTGCCATCAGACCTGTAGCCAAAAAACACCCATCATGATGAAGTGCTTTGGTGAAGAACCACCTAGTCTCCAAACTCCCACCTATATTTGACCTATACCAGCCCTCCCCCCCGAACTTCAACACTCCCATGTGCAACTGGCTGCTGGATTTTCTTACAAACAGACCCCAGTTTGTGCAAGTGGGACACAATACATCCAGCACCTTCTGCTTAACCACTGGTTCCCCTCAGGGCTGCGTCCTGAGTCCGCTGCTGTTTGCCCTGATGACACACGACTGCTGTGCGAGGCTCACTACAAACCACATTGTGAAGTATGCGGACGACACCATAGTGGGCCTCATCAAGGATGATAATGAGCTGGCCAACAGAGAGGAAGTGAATCGTCTGGTGGACTGGTGCAATAGGAACAATCTGGTACTGAATGTCAACAAAACAAAAGAGACCATTGTTGACTTCAGGAGAAGCCAGCACACCCACGCACCTCTCCTCATCAACAACTCTGCAGTGGAGGTTGTCAGCAGCACTAAGTTCCTGGGGATGCAGATAACAGCCCCTCTGTCTTGGTCACCCCACATTGAAACCCAGGTGGAAAAAGCTCAGCAGCAGATGAGGAGAGCACACCTTCCTCCCCCCATCCTCACCACTTTTTACACAGGTACAATAGAGAGCATATTGACCAGCTGCATCTCTTGTCAGTGGTCAGGTGCCTGCAGCAAAGTGGACTGGAAGTCCCTCCAAAGAGTGGTGAGGATGGCAGAGAAAATCACTGGAAATCCGCTGCCTTCAATCCAGGTCATTGCACACAGACGCTGCCTCACCAAGGCAAACAATATTTTAAAAGATCCATCTCACCCTCATCATGGACTGTTCTCTCTGCTGGCCTCTGGAAAGAGATACAGGAGCATTCGAAGCAGAACAACCAGATTCTGCAAAAGTTTTTTTTCCCGTGGCCATTAGACTCCTGAACACACTTTGACCCCGATTTTGGAGCCTTGCCCAGTTGTCATTGGGCAAGTGGAGTGGTATTTGTAGTACTGTCATAAAGATTTCATTTCTTTTCTTTGGCATTCATCTATACTTTTGGTGGCAAGTGCAATAAACTTTATCCACCACCATCTCTGTAAAACCCCAATATTTTCCTATATAAATGCGTCTCACACATTGTTTGACAGTGTTTCAAAACTGTTAATCAATGTGTGAAATACTCTGTCAGTGTTACACGAATTCATGTTACCATGCTACCTTCTACAGCTTCTTCTACAGCTGCTGCAAAATTCAAACGGGTGAGTAGTTTCAACTGACTAGTCTCAGTTGTAGGTGACAGAGTTAAGGTTCCACATTTAAGCTCTTAACTTAGCACACAAACCCGATTCATAGGCTACCTGTAACATACACTCTGAGATCAGATTAATCTACAACAGCTATTACACATTTTGTGTAATAAATACGTATAAAGTAGAGTTTGTTCTGACATAAGATGGCTGACAGTGATACCTGTTTGCAGAAATGACCTCCTGTACTGTGCCTCATCACAGTAGAGATGGAGAAGTCTCTTGTTGCTGCTCTGTTATTTGACCAGCAGGACACGTGAGTTGTCCTCCACGATGTTCAGTTGTTTCTCCAGCATCCTCCTCTCCAAAACCAACTCCAAGGCTATTTATTTGTATGTACACTACCAGTCAATAGTTTGGACATACATAGAAATTGAACAACAAAAAAAAAAACAGTAGAAATAGAAAAAAAGGCTATCATTCCATTAGAATTCCATTAGGCTATTCCATTAGAATGTTATGTTTGCTAATGGTAGTTTAAGAAATTAAGAGGATAGCTGATAGTGGTAGTGTATGTTGTATTTGTATTTTTGCAGATGACCGGACTCAGAGTTGCGTGTGATAATCAGAGATGAACAAGGTGGAAAAAAAGGTGAAAAGGTGAGAAAACAGGTGTGATGGCCGTGTGTCTGGAGGAGATTGAGAATGGGTAGGCCAGGAGTCTTGAGCTGAACCTGGCTCTTGTGATGTTTCCGTCATGATCATGGTTCTTCTTCTCCTTTATCCTTCTTGATCATTTTCATACCAGACCACACATCATGTTGTTTTGCTGGAGCTGGAAGTTTCCAGATTCCTCCTGAAAGTATTTTTACCTTCATCAGGTCTTTGTCTCCATCCAAAAAGGCTTTCTTCTTCCTATTCTAAGTTCAGATCACTGGTGACCAAGGACTGAACAGGGAAGTGGAGGTCTACGCATTCTGCACTTTTGCTTACAGTAAATCTAGTTTTTAAAGTTTTATTTTCTCAGTTGACATACTGATAAAACGCTGGGAGAGATGGAAGAGGGAGGTGTGGTAAAAGTCTTCTGGGGTGATTATAAAAACATGTGGATGCTCAGGAGCTGGCGATGGCAGAATCTAGGTAACAATAATAATAGTATATGTAAACTCCCACAACAGATCATATGACTCACAGCTAACAGTTACACGTCCAGTGACAGAAACATTATTTCATTGTAAAGTCCAGGCTTATACCATCTTTTATTTTACAAGCAGTGCATCACCCCTCCTTTCTTATTGCTCTGCCTACAATCTCTCTTGACCTGTACAGACAGTTAGGCACTAATGGTGAAGTTGAAGTCTTAGTGAGCTCTACGGGGATATGAGGCCTTTCTCTAAGTGGTAAAATGGCAAAGCCTTTGAGCAATACATTCTTCATACTAAGCTGACATAGTCTAGCAAAAAAAAAGCTAAAATATAATTTAAAAAAAAGTAGGTAACAGAGACTATAACTATGAAGAACACAGCCCTAACAGGAGCTACTGTTAGGAGAATAACATTTACTGCAAAGTGATAATGTGTAGTTCACACGAAACATTTTCACTTGAAGAGGTGTTAACCATTTGTAAAGTCTGTCTCAAGATAACAAATCCTCATATGTAATGAGTGTATGTGTTATGTTTTATGTCTGAAAATATGTCTGTAACAGGGAAAATACACAACAGCATGTGAATGAGAATGCTTGCTTGCACGTTTGAGAAGCCCATGCTGAATTTTGCCTTTATTCTGGGATTCTCACATGCCATGTATGATTCTTCATATTTTTAAATATTAGTATTATAGGTTAGTATTATAAGGTTTCCTGGTCTTTATAACATCTTCTGTATCTTCAGAAAGAAGCAGAAACACAAAAAGCAGATACATTATGACCATAGTGCCTCATAAATAAATATTAAAATTGACTGAAAATTAAGATTGATCCGATTTAAGAAATTAGTGATAATGAGCCTGTGTTTTTCTAACTAGTAGAACGTAGTTTGTGGACTTTTTTGGAAGTTTGTAGGAATTTACAGCCTACTTAGAATATTTGCACATTTGCACTAATCTTAATTAATAATGCAGGTGTTTTCTGCCCATAAGTTTCCAAACAAAAAAATACATTTGAGTTCCTGCCTACTGGTATAATGTACATATGTGTTATGTAGGTCTTCACTTCCTCATTTTGGGAGAGATGATGAGATAAGGAGCTGTATTTATGATCTGCTCTATGTCTTGTTCAGAACCTTCACAAAGAACGACTGAAGCTATCAGATACTGAGAAGGAAGATAACTCTGCAGCAGGTTCACTACAAACTCTCTAATCACCTTCTGTTTTTCTGATAGTCACTGGATAAGAAGTGTTACTGACATGTATGGTTCTCTTTATTGAAAGATAAGATCTACATCATCCTACGTCTGCCATGAAGATATTGATTGTGTGTCTTCTTGGTTGTGCCATGATGGTTGTGGCAGGAGCTGCAGGTAAGTATATTTGTGTAGTGCATTAAAAAAGACAACCAAACAAGAATTGTTTGCATTTCTCCATGTATAGTGTCAAAATGTGAACTAAGTCAATAACTGTCCTGTCATATTGTCATACAGCTGTTCAAGGACTAAAGGAGAAAGATGATCAAGGTCGGTGGTTTTTTTAATATCATAATAATAATACAAATATTCTGACAAAATAATAACAGGTTTTGAAAAATACTGACATTAACACAGTTGTACAGTAAAAGCAGTAATGTATAAATTGATTCTGGTCACCAAAGACTCCTGCATGCTGTCGATCATTTGTGTAGTTATAACAATAATTGACGTTAGTGTAGGACTCTTCAAAACACGTTACAAAGTATTTCACCAAATAATAACAGATTAGCGACACAACATGAAAAAGCTCAAGATGAAATATAAAATAATGGAATTTTGAATACAACATACTAAAATCAAACAAATACTTGTACTTACTAAAATGGGGCTTTTTTGTCAGGGGCCCTAGTTGCGTGGAATAGAAAGGAGTAACTGCTTAGCTTTTCGAAGACCAAGTTCAGGCTCATAGGTTATAATAATATATTATTTGAAAATCTGAACGGAGTCACTTCAACTGACTGGTGAGATTTGTTTACAATAATTAAGAAATAGATAAAGACATGTCCATATTACTGAATGATAGACAAAATTTATTTTAGAGGTAATTATTATTTGTAATAAAACTTTCTTGATTTGTTCTTCAAAATTAAGGTTGGAGTCAAATATCACTCCTAGATTCTAGCATTATGTGTAGCATAAGGATGTCGACAAATTCAATTAAATTCAATTCAGTTTCTTTATATGGCTCCAAATCACAACAAAAGTCATCTCAAGGTACTTTACAATGTTTAAGGTTAAAGACTTTACAGAATATAAGTATATACAGAGTATACAGAATATTGTAGAAAACCCTACAATCCCACTTGAGCAGCACTAAGCAACAGTGAGGAGAAAAAAACTCCCTTTAACGGAAGAAACCTCCAGCAGAACCAGGCTCAGGGTGGGCGGCCATCTGCCTCAACTGGTTAGGAGTAAGTGAAAAAGACAACAACAGAACAACAACAAGCAGCAGATGAAACAAGTTAGTGCTCAACTTCCTCAATGAACAGGTTGAACAGATTAATAAAACCTCTGTTTATTGTTGTTAAGCTGCAAGTAGTGTGATACAAACATTTTTTAGCTTTGGCTAAGCACTTAGAGACATCTGGAGTGATGAGAGGTATACATGGATATCTTCAGCGTGGCAGTGATGGGATTAAAAAAAACTTTAACAACTTTAATTACTGTTAAAAATACAGTATGTGAGTGTCTGACAGTGGGTTTTTTTCTATACAATGAAATCTACAAATAAAGGCGTTAACTGAAAACTCAACATTACCAACTACTGTTTATTTTTCCTCAGTAAGTACTAATCTGGTCATGAAGTCTGCGTCTTGCTCTCGTGGTTGGACTGAGGTCAATGGTCGCGGTTTCCACTATGTTCCAAAAAGCATGCCTTGGGCTGAAGCTGAGGTAATCAACACTGTAGGAATATTATGGTTTTTGACTTGCTCACATAGTTAATTGGCATCTTTCAATTCTGCTACTACTCTACTTTCAGCAACTTCACTCTCTTTCTCCACCGTAGAGATACTGTCAGTCCATGGATGGAAACCTTGCATCAGTGCACAGCTTGCATGAGTACCATGACATTCAGAGGCTGATAAAGGCCGTCACTCATGACTCCAAAGAAGCATGGATTGGAGGGTCAAATGCGCAACAGGTATTCTATATATAATTACACAACAAATTCAAAGTATTTAATAAAAACTATCATCAACTATAGTAAGAATATCATTATTAATCCATTTTATTTTGTAATCTAGGAAAGATTTTGGCTCTGGAGTGATGGCAGCAGCTTTCACTATTCAGACTGGTGTGAAGGAGAGCCTAATAATGGTCATGGCTCACAGCGTTGTTTGCAAGTAAATTATAGTGGTAAGATCAAAAAATATAATTTCCATACTGTGCTCAATATACAATTGTTTTAAAAGATAGACGAAACCAAAAATGTAAATGGTAAACATTGATGTATTGACGCTTAGTCAGAAATTATTAACTACTTACCACAGTATCAACTATGTTTTGATTACAGCCATTAATATCTGCCTGGAAATGTGTGAAAATGTTGTTAACAACATAATAATAACAACAGATACATTTCTCTCAGACTGTTTCAGGTATTTGATTTTGTAATACTGACTGCTTTTTTTACAGATCGCAAGTGCTGGGACGATATCAGATGTGAACATAAGCTTCCATTTGTCTGTGCAAAGAAAACATAATCATTCCTGGGCTGACACAAGGAAAAGTGACAATAAGAATCAGCTCATCTGTCTTTTTATCATCAGCCTCATGTATAACCTGAAGGCTCTTTCTTTTCTTGTGCTGTAACACTCCTTGAGGAATGAATGTGCCTATGAGAAGAGCAGAGTGAATGTTTTGTATAAAGAATGGCTTTAGCACATTATTCTGCAGAGTAACTAAACTTTCTTATCTTAAATTAAAAATTCTTAAGCATTGAAAAAAGTTGGTCTGTGTTTATTGCATATAATGTTCTTATGCATATAAGCATATATATGTACGTAAGTATACAGGAATACAGGCATATAGAGCCAACAACAATCGGGTAACTCTTGCTGTGAGGCAACAGTTCTAACCACTACACCACCGTGCTGTCCAGTAATTAAACAAAAAGCTAACTTTATGTTAAATGAAGTTCAGTTATGAACGTAAGACAGCAAAGAACAAGGGTTTTGCATGTATCAAATATACATTACAATAGGTACTGTATGTAAAAAAAAATTATATTGAGACGCAATAAGTAGACATTAATACTTTAAATATGTTATATGTACAAATTAAATAAAATCTTTTTCGTAGTCCTGTTTATGAATGTGTTTTACTTTATATACGTAGAACTGTAATTTAACTATACAATTGTAGTCCATCCTTACGTAAAATAAATGTGGAAAGGTATCATTGACAAATTGAAATCAATGAATTGAAAAAATATTGTTGGGTTGTTGTGTAAATATATTTTATTTCATGTTCTATTAACTAGTGAACAATACTCAGGGACATAATAACTAAACATTTGATAATGAGAACATTTAAAAAGACTTGTCTTAAACTCCACAACCTCATACAACCATAACACATGGTGGCGCTGTATGCAGTATTACTGTACAAGCTGGTTCAATATGGCAGTGTGACTATACCTACAGAGCAGAATGCAGTACAGATGTCTTTCCACATGGTGGTGCTGTGGTCAGCTTCCTCAATACAAGTAATTTAATGTGTGAAATTTGCAAGCAAATGGCCTGATGAGATGAACCTCTGGCCTTTTAAAAGGCTCTTTCAGAGTAGTTGCAGTAGGTGCAGTTGTAGCTTGGTATATTTGTTTTTTATGTCCTGGTGAGTCCTTGTCCTGGCCAAAACATGGAGCACCTGTTCAGAAGGCTTCTTATAGACAGCCAACAGGGAGTGGAAGACACAAACTGTGTGTGTCCAGAAAGGAAGTCAGCCGGTTTTGATTAAACATAAACTTACTGAGGATTTTTGGTTGTTGTTCTGTTTGGTATTCACATTTAGTTGTTTAATATTAGATTAAATGTGTATCACTGAATGTTCAATGAAGCTAGTCTTTGTCTTTATACAACCTCAGTTATGTTTGGTTCAGTGTTGAGTTGCTGTTTGTTTAATTAACATCCATTTCTGCTAAAGGCATTTTAGTTTTCTGGTTTTGTATGTTGTTAGTTTCATCTAAGTTGGAAACAAATAGATTTTTTGCTTACTGCTTCATCCCAAACATTCAAGACCATTTTGAGCTGTAGACAGCTGTCTACAGTTCAAAGTAGATGAAAAGCTAAACTCTGACTAAAATCTGCCTACTCACACTCCCTGCTTGCTCAAACTCTGCTTACATGTTCTGCCCAGGATCTGAGATTAGACAGGACTGATAAGTTAGATGGTGGGTGTGCAATAGTGAATTAGGGCTTTAGTATAAGAGGTTACAGTGATGTGAAAAACACATTTGCCCCCTTTGTGATTTTTTAAGACATTTCCCAATTTTTTTGTCTTCAAGAAAGAACTTTCACAGTTAAAAAAAAAACAAAAAAAAATCTCTTTATGCGTGTTGAACACCGTCCCTCTCCGTAGTGTCACCGTAGATCCGCGCTGCTACTCTGGCCCTCAGTAGCTCGCCTTGTATCCAGCCTCCCTGACACTTAGCAACCTCTTGCTCCAAGAACCTGTTCACCTCCGTCGCATGACAAGCGCAACAGGTGTCCTGCTCCAGTCCACGTGCGTGTTGGGTTTGCTGGCTGGCTGTCCGCCGGGCACTCTAGCTCAGCTTCCCATCTCCCCTGCCGGCTCCACATCACTTGTTCGTCACCCTGTCTGTCTCGGGAGCATGGGAGGAGTCACTCAATTAATTGCAGATGTGTTCAATCATGATTAGTGTCTTTACATGCAATAAAATCCATACTAATACAATAAAATCCATGAAGTGATCACACAATCATAAAACATGCAGCTTAAAACTCAGAAATAAAAAGAACACAAACATGCAACACAGACTGTCACACCAAGCAAATTTATACATCCTCCCTTCTGACATAAACACAAAATGCAGTTTCTAAATGTAGGTGTTAAGGGGGGAAAAAAATCCTAACTTACATGACCCTGTCTGATGGCCCCCCCTGTTAAAAAATAAACTAACTGAGGTGCATCACATCTTTTAAAAACTGAGTTCAATTTCCCTAGCCACACCCAGGACTGATTACTGCCACACCTGTTCTCAATGAAGAAATCACTTAAAACAGACCTGCCTGACAAAGTGGAGTAGACCAAAAGATCCTCAAAAGTCAGACATCATGCTGCAATCTATGGAAATTCAGGAACAAATGAGAAACAAAGTAATTGACATCTATCATTCTGGAAAAGGTTATAAAGCCATTTCCAAGGCTTTGGGACTCCAGCAAACCACAGTGAGAGCCATTATCCACAAATGAAACATGGAACAGTGGCGAACCTTTCCAGGAGTAGCCAGCCGACCAAAATTACCCCAAGAGCACAGTGACGACTCATCCAAGAGGTAAAAAAAAGACCCTTGAGAAACATCCAAAGAACTGCAGGACTCACTTGCCTCAGTTAAGGTCAGTGTTCATGACTCCACCATAAGAAAGAGACTTGGCAGAGTTCCAAGCCAAAAACCACTACTCAGGACCTGGAAGACTATGGTAAATCCAACCATGAATTCTGCTGTCTACCAAAACATCCTGAAGGAGAATGTCCAGCCATCTGCTTGTGACCTCAAGTTTAAGTCCACTTGGGTTCTGCAGCAGGACAATGATCCAAAACACACCAGCACGTCCATCTCTGAATGGCAAGGACAAAAAGAAATAAGACTTTTGAGTGGCCTAGTCAAAGTCCTGAACTGAATCCAATTGAGATGCTGTGGCATGACCTTAAAACTGGTTCATGCTTGAAAACCCTCCAATGTGGCTGAATTACAACTATACTGCAAGGATAAGGGGGCCAAAATTCCTCCACAGTGATGTGAAAGACTCATTGTCAGTTTTCGCAAACACTTGATTGCAGTTGTTGATGCTAAGGGTGGCCCAACCATGTATTAGGTATAAATTTGTTTGATGATTTGAAACATTTAAGTGTGACAAACATACAAAAAAATAGGAAATCAGGAAAGGAGCAATAAAAAAACAACAAAAAAAAAACAGGTTCTAGGTGGTAGTTCCTGGTGGCATTTTGCCTGTCGCACCTCCTACGGTGTACCTTGGGTCAGATGCAGGGTTGTCAGCTGGTGCCAGTACATCTCCAGGTGGGGGTGTGTGTGTGTGTCTGACTATATAGGGACGTCTCCCTGCCACCCCCTGCATCTGCCCCTTCCAGGGTGTCTGACCCCATACGCTGTCCCTCCTCCGTAGCCACAACCAGTAGCTTGCTCTCTCTGCCTCCCAACCTGCCTCTTCTGCAATATGCTGCTGGGCCCGAGTACTTGAACCTTTTTAGCTCGTTTTCTGCTAGTATGCCTTGGTAACTGCGGACCAAAATACGTCTGGTTTCAGGGTTGACTGCACGATGTCGCTGAGGAAGATGAGTTGCCTTCCGAGGTCAATGCGCATCTCCCAAGCCTTTCCAGGGGTCAGTAGTGACCTTACTTGGCCCGCTACTGTCTTCTGCTGGCCCTCTCCTGGTCGGATGAAGGAAACACTTGATGTTTGGTTCCCTAGTGAGGTGTTTGTGACCACTGTGCATCTTTCCAGGAGCTGTGCTAGCTTCTTCAGAACCTGGTTGTGCTGCCATCTCAGGCACCCCCAGTGTGCCAGTGCCACTCCACATGTTGACAGGATGTTTTGGAGACCTGTGTTGTTTTTGCTGCACAAGGGGCACTTATCTTCACTCCCAAACCACAGTGACAGTTTTTGTGGGAAAGGCAGGGTGTCATAAGCTGCCCTCACCCTGCAGCTGAGTCATGCCTGTGGAGCTTGCCAGATGTTCTTCCGGGTGAGGACCCTAGTCGATGGGATTTCACACACCTTTAGTGGCCACATCACCCACTGAAACAGTGTGAACTGATAGCACCACGGTTTGAGTTTCCCAGGGAGCTGGCTGCTGTCATGCCTTGATAGGCCATGAGCCAGCTGCTTCTGCACCAACCTCCCCATCTGTTTGTCGGAGAGGTCAGTGGTGTACTCTCTCCTGAGGCTTCTGATCAGTTGCTCCGAAAGGAGTGGGATCTTCTCACCACCTGCCATGAACACTATCCTATCGCTCCTCACCCCTTTCCTGATCGAAAGGCTGCGGGACTTTGCAGGCTTGATCTTCATCCTGGCCCACTGGGTAAGCTCGTCTTGGCGTTTGAGGAGCCTTGCTGTACATGGGGCTGTCTGCAGGATACTCGTCATGTCGTCCATTTGTCCCCAGATGGTAACACTTTTTCACAGCACTGTATATGTTATATCAAACCTACATTATGTGGCTGTGGAGGTCTGGACTAGATTACTCAGGAATCCTTTGAGAATCCCATGGAGTCAATTTCTTTATTAACCATGTAAATGGGATGGGACAGGAAAAAGGTCAATGGGAGTGGCTGAAACCGTAATCATATTAACAAGTACATATTTACATACACTTTTTCTCCAGCCTGGCAGCTCTATACTCAACTTCCTTTGTCCAGTATATTCACAATCCCTCCTCTGCACGTCCAAACCATCTCAACCATCTCAACCAACAACCTGTCTCCAAACTGCTCAACATATTCTGTCCCTCTGATGTGCTCATTTCTAATTCTGTCCTTCCTGGTCACTCCCAATGAAAAACATAGCATCTTCAGGTCTGCCACCTCCAACTCTGCCTCCTGTCTCTTTGTTAGTGCCACTGTGTCCAATCCGTACATCATAGCAGGTCTCACTACCACTTTGTAAATGTTCCCTTTCACTCTTGTTGCCATCCTTATGTCACACATCACCTCTGACACTCATCTCCACCTGCCTGCACAATCTTCTTCACCTATTTTGTGCTCTGTCCGTTACTTTGTATAGTTGACCCTAGGTATTTAAAGTCCTCTACCTTCACTAGCTCTACTCCTTGCATGTTCACCTTTCCACCTGTCTCCGTCTCATTCACACACATGTATTCTATCTTGCTTGAACTGACTTTCATTCCTCTTCCCTCCAGAGCACACGTCCACCTCTCCAGGCTTTGTTCAACCTGCTCCCTACTCTCACTACAGATCACAATGTCATCTGCAAACATATTAGTCCATGGAGACTCCTGCCTGATCTCATCTGTCAACTTTGTAAATGGTAAATGGTCTGCACTTATATAGCTTTTCTACCTAGAAAAAGGTACTCAAAGCACTTTACACTGCTTCTCATTCACCCATTCACACACAAGCATACACACACTCACACACCGATGACACCTGACACACCGGGGGCAATTTGGGGTTCAGTGTCTTGCCCAAGGACACTTCAACATATGACTGGAGGAGCCAGGAATCGAACCACTAATCTCATGATTGGCAGACGATTGACTCTACCTCCTGAGCCACAGCTGCCCCAACACTGTTGTACATCACCATTGCAAATGTCGGGGCGTGAATTCTTCTGATCAGATCATTATGTCTAATATTGTATTTTCGTTATTGTCTCACACAATTGCCTCAATATGCTTAATGTTCAGCACAATGTCAGTGCATTGGGTTTTCTGTGTTATCTCGTGATCTGGCCTGAACCAAATGTTCTGGGTCTTTCAGTACTTTCCAGTAATTTCCTTGGGAAACACATTCCTGAACCAGATGCGCCATGTCTTGATCGTCATTATTGACGCACGTGAATTTATACTGGTGTGGATGTAAAAGACTCTCGTCCAGCCCACAAATACACTCCTTCCAAAAAAGTGTTAAATAAGTATAATAAGTCATTAAAGAATGCCAGAGAGCCACATGAGTGAACATGAAAAATTAACAGAAAATGTGTAATGAAAATAAAATGTAAATAACAAGCGGTTATTTTAGATTTCGGATGTAAGGGATACTGGAGCCCAGTTGAGGTGATGGGATGGCTCGCGACGGGTGCCGGAAAATTTCCCTTATTTTCAAATCCAAAACTTGACAGGTATGCTTCATTCAGAGAGTCCTGCTAAACTTGGGAGTAGGAAATCTGAGGCCAGAACTTCAGAGCCTAAAAAATGCTCTTTTGCAGTAGGTCTCTACACTGCATCTGTCAAACTGAAATATTTTGAACTACTGATTTTGGTTGTCTTTTTTTTTTTTTTTTTTACATTGTTCAGTGTTCTATTTTGTATCATACAGATTAAAGGTTTATATATGTCTTTAGTAGCCTATATTTGGTTAAATTACAGCAAAATGTTATAGACTGCCTAAATGAAAATACAAGAGAAAGTCTGTCTTTTTTATATTCTACAGGTAGTATAAAAAGTTTACTTTGACACCAACAGAATAACAGGTCTTGTGACAGAATAGTAGATTTATATGACATAGTTAAGTTTATGGCATAGTTCTGTAAAGAAACAAAACTGTTTTGGTTGGAGAATGCCTGTAAAGTTTACAGTACTGGGGACCACTGGTAAGGAAACTGAATTTGTTTTCATTGTTTGTTTGTTCAAACTCTCACTAACCCGAGTTAGTCAAATTATAAGTGCATTGTGTTTAAATAAACAGAATCATGTTGACTAAGGATTCATTGTTGGCCTTACTTGGTTTTTCAATGCAATCGGTTTCCTAAATTCTGCTGAGTAAATTGAACTATTAATTGGAACTAACTTGGTTAACTCGAGCTGCAAACACTAAGGAGCACCATTTCAGTGTACTTGACATGCACAAGTTATTGCAACTTCAAATTTCAATTGAATACAACAAAGCGTTAAGTAAACGTTACAAGTAGATATCAAGTAAACATAACATGAAATTACTTGTTAGATATACTTGTTTTTTTCAGTGCAATCGGTTTCCTAGATTTTCTTAAGTAAGACCAACTTGTCTAAATTTACAGTGTAATATTTTACAAGCAAAACCACAACAGTTAGTACTGTATTCCCCAAAATAGATTTAATTGTTCAGTGACATGTCTTTTTTTCTTGCTTGTTATACTCTTTGTTGGACAAATAAGGGTTTAAGGAAATAACAAATCATAGAATTTTGTTTTTTGCCGATTTTAGAAGACGTCTTTTTTCCTTTTCTTTGTCAGGAAATGTGGTTTGTACATGTTGTCATAATATGAGGACATGATAGTATCTTTACAGGTTTTTGAGGTTTTTCAGTATTTTATTGCTCATACATTACAAACCAAAGAAAGTCTTCAACGATTATTTAGCTCTGTGCAAAAGTTAATTCTGACAGTGACAATGTGAACATTATGCAGCATAGATAAGAAGTCTTGCACAATACTGCTTCAAACATCTCTTCTGAGGTGACTTGTTCCTTCTTGTGGAAGATGTGGCAAAATTGTGCAAGTCATGGAGAGCAAACATTAGTCACATCAAACCAATTTTACTGAGACAAATAAAACTATGACAGTTGTTCAATTTAGAATCTGTATATGTATAAGGAAAAGTAGATCTTCAAGAGCACACAAAAATGATAATACAGATGCATTTATGTCTCTGTTTGGAATGACAATTTGATACTTCTGAGAAACATCCAAGCCAAAGAAAGCCAGTGACAATGTGAACATAATGCAGCATAGATAAGAAAATAATTTATGCACAATATAGCTTCAGACTTCTCTTTTAAGATGACTTTGTGATTCTTGAGCAAGATGTGGCAAAAGGATGTATGTATGAAATGTTTGTGCAAGTCATGGAGAGTCACATTAAACAAATATTACAGATAAACCTATGATATTTAAATTGAACAGCCCACATTATGATTGTTTGGTTTTACAAGTAACACTACATTTGTTTAATTTTTTTGAGTTTAAGCTTTTTTAAACAACACTGAGATGTTAATTCTGATTAGCATACATCTCAAAACTAGAGCACTGAGTTTGATGTCATCCTAATTAAAATAAATCCTAATAAATTAAAAAAAATAAATTACATTTACTTCAGAAAATAAACAGGCTTTCTCAGAAATGTAGTGAGGCTATGATGTACCAGGGATTACTTGTTGATTTAAATAATTGTAACTGCAAGGTTAAAAAAAAAAATCAAGAAACCTCGTAAGGTTATTCCTTTTTGTTTCTAAAAATATAATAAGTTAAAGTGAGCTTTTAATCTCTTTTTAATTTTAAAGTTTTTCAATACGTGCATGCACCAAATACATACTGTATTATACTAAAACCACAATGATACATTTTTATCAACTGCTCTTTTGAGGTGACATTTTGTCTCTCATGTAAGATGTACCACAGAAATTTGCATATCATTTAAGAGCACACTCCGCTTAGCTGCACATGACTTTCAAGGTCACTATTTGTATTAAGTCTGTATATGGGCAATACGTTTGTATACACGAGCTAGCGATAAGTGCACAATCCACTTAAGCACACGTGTATCATTGATTCCATTGCTGTTGTCTCCAGCCAATTTCTAAAATTGAAACACATAGAAATGACAGTGTTTTGGAATAAAAAAGATTTTTATAACATTACATTGATCAGAAACAAGGTAGACATTGTTAATATTTAAATATCTAGTATAGCTGGAAATAGGTGTTTTTTTAAGCAATATTTACATAAATGTACAGAAACATATCATGAACAAACATTTATACTGTCTTCCAGTTGCATGTTGTGTTTGAATAGAATAGAATAGAATAGAATTGAATAGAATAGAATAGAATAGACTTTATTGTCACTGTACAGGGAGTACAACAAAATTGTGGGTGCTGCACCCAGCAGCGGTGCATTTACAAACAGAGGAATAAAACAATGTGTTAATAGATAAAAAATAAAAGAACAGGAAGAAAAATGTAATGGCAATATATACACAATGTGCAGTAAATTTACAGATGTTTGATAATTTACATATCAGATGAATATTTACACATCGATTTAGTCGTTTATTGTTTATGTCTGTGTCTGTTAGGGGTTGTTGGAAGTCCTGATGGCCCAGGGGAAAAAGTTGTTTGTGAGTCTGGTGGTGTGAGACCTGATAGACCTATTGCACCTTCCAGTGGTCAGCAGGTCAAACAGGTGGTGTGCAGGATGTGAGGGGTCTCCTGTGATGGCCTTAGCTCTCCTGAGGCAGTGAGATC
>JAUBNQ010049712.1:0-19644 GCA_032353495.1 Ctenopoma kingsleyae | reverse complement strand
ATATATATATATATATATATATATATACACATACACACACACACACATAAATAAAAGTATAAAAGGAAAAAGCACAAAAGGAAAACACTACTGAGTTATACAGCTCAATACTCTCATGAGAGGGTTCACAGTCAAAATGAACAAAGAACTGTTACACAGCTATTTATCAACTCTACTCCCTTTCCCCCCCGAACTATGCTATCTTCATGGTCACCGTCAGTGGCACCTGGCTTCTGCATAGTCTGCCTTCCATGGTTGGTTCCATCCTATCTGCTCTGCTAGACACCAAGTAAACAACAACAGTCTCAAATTATCTAAAGACATTACAAAGTCATGAAATTTAGCACAGTAGTAATAGTAAAACTAACAATTTCCATAACACATTGTCATGGGTGTGTACTGGAGGACCCAAACGCAGACCAGGACCAGAGAGGGAGAAACTTTAATATAAAATAACATAACAGAAAACAGTGTAGAACAGAAAATCACTCCTAGAGGAGGCAAAACCAGTACACTAAAATATACACAAAAGACAGAGAGCTAGGAGAATGGGTGAAGGAACTAAATACCACGAGAGGAAGAAAGTAACATGGAGACAGGATGAATAAAGAAATAGGGGTAGAAATAGGGGACAGAACAGAAACTAAACCCAAACCAACTTACAGAAATGATGAACGAGAGGAAAATGGCAGGATGAGGACCAGGTGACTGGCAGGATAACAAGATGAAATGACAAAGGAAAGAAGAAAGTGCAGGGCTTAAATAGTGAGGGGACTAATTGTGAATGAGGAACACCTGGGAGCAATCTAGGTGAGTGAAGAGGAGCGAGTGGCTAAGGTGAGGGAGGAACAGAAAGACATGAAAAGACACAAGGGCCAGAGGAGGACATGACACTGACACACATACTACTCGTTTTTCAAGTTTTGAATAAATTCAACAAGACCTGTTTTTCCAAAAGCATTGTTTATATATTTTTTATGTGCTGTTTCTTTAGTATTATTTAGACAGATCGAACATAAGGCTTAACAATTGTTTTGGGTTATTAAAATATTGTAAAATTATTGTTATCGTAAAAATGGAAAAAATATTGTGATATGATATTTTGTCAATATTGAACACCCCTACTGTGACCTCATGTATATCCCATTCTCATCAAAGCTATATCTCTGGCTGTCATTGAATGGTACAAATATACACATGGACACTTGCATAAACTTTTTAGAATATAAGTTAGGATGGACAAAAACTACAACTTCACTAGATGGCAGAGACATATGACTGCAGTGTGGTAATTCCAGTTGCAGTTTGTTAGTAGTCAGCAAAGGATACAGTTTTACATGTCAAGGCAGTGGACTGACATCACGTTTATTTGTCAAATGTTGATTTATTTATGAGGTTTATCCATGCATGACCACTGTCCAGTATTACTATATCTGTTCACTTTATTACAGCCTTGCGAATAATTCAGCACGCTTGGAGCAAACAACAACATAGCCCAGAGTAGTGTACATGTTTGTACTTCTTTTCAGTAAACGACCACAGAGGATCTGTGTAGTATTATTGTAGCATGTGGTATATATGCCAGTATAGTTCGCATTTATGCCAGTATTTTATACTCAGGGTAATGGAAAATTGACTTAAGTAATAATAATAAATAACTAATAGTTAATTTTATTTATAAAAAGAAATTCATGTCATTCATGTCTGTGAAGATTCTCGGTCATCCAGGTGAAGTTGTCTGAAAGTTGAGTCATGGCAACTGGACTTTAAGGTAAATACGTTTCATTCTGCATCCACAGAACTTTGTCCTTTGTCCTTCAGATGAAGGTACACCTCAGGCCTCAGGGCCAGAATCAGCAGTGTACCTTGACAAAGGACACTCATTTATGGACCAAAATGTACAAATACTGGATAGAGAAGATAGGTGGTTTGAGAGAGGAGTAAATAAACAACCCCTCACTCAACAGAGGTGGAGGCCTCAGACACAACCTATCTCCAACCTACCATGCTGCCCTTTCATCCATCCCCAGGAAAATCAGGCCCCATTCACACGTCCACCAGGTTGGCCACACTTAACGATCCACTTAATGGGGCAGGAGGAGCTACCAGGGGTGGGGCTGTTACATCTACCCACACCCCTCCCTGCCTTTGTTTCATTTAACGAGCCTATTCAAGGCAGGAGTGAGGTGAAACCAACCTGGAGGATAAATTTGTGGTCACAGGCCAACTTCCCTCAGATTGACAAAGTTCTGTGGATGCAGAATGAAACGTATCCACCTTAAAGAAAGAAGTCCAGTTGCCATGACTCAACTTTCAGTCATGTCATTCATGTCAAGTCATTGCTGTGGAGGGTCATTTTCCTCTATAAAAATTGCTGACTAATGTGCAGTTCTAGCTTTACATAGGGCTTTTTTATATAGCCTATATTATTATCTTTCCAGACTAAGCCAGATTTATATAAATTAGTGGAACACCACCTCCTTTCCAGCTTTTGTGATGTCTGCTTTAAGCTATGGATATGTGAATTGTAACCTCGAGTGAGCCTCCTTTGATTGACTGTTTTCTTTCTGTTGTGATGTTTTGTATTGTCCTTGTAAATCTTATGTCAATTATACTCATTTTCTCAGTAGATGGCTGCATTCAGTTAAATCATGCATCAGCAGTAACTGACTTGCAGGAAACAGGGTGGAGAAATACGGGTCAGAGTAATTTGGTATGCTGAGTTCTTTGTGATAGTGGGTGGGTTCAAAGACCTCAAGTATTCAGAATAGAGCTAAATCCAAAGAGGATTTTTTATATCTTCCTGTGTTTTTGGGCCGTATTCTTTCCAAACAGTAACACTGGTATGTCCCCGTCTTTGTGTGTGGGGAGTCTTAAGTAGTGTAAGCTCCAGCTCTGTTGTAGTTTCCTCTGCAGTTACATAGGTCCTACAGAGGTATGAGTCTTTCTCAGTCTTTGGCTACATTGCTGGAAAGAATCCTGGGCTTGCATTCTCTATTCATGATAATATATTATCAATATATCATATTATGGGGCAGCATGATAGCTCAATGGGTAGAGCAGTCATTTTCAAACTTGAAGGTGAGCGATTCTCAGTCCCGGCAAGCTACATGTCCGAGGTGTCCTTGGACAAGACACTGAAACCCCGTAGGAGCGCTGACACAGGTCTAGCAGCTGTCCAAACAGCAATTTCCCCAAGGGGAAAATGGCGCAATATCATGGACAGGTCTTTCTGCTGACTAGCTCTTAGCTGAACACCAATTGTTCAGCTCCTTTGACTGGAGGTTTTGACTCTGGCCCTGGAATTAAAGTGTTATATTTATAGTATGCTTTGGATTATCTGACCTTAATAACAGAAATCATGTGGTGTCCATGCTGCAGTGTGTATAGGAGTAGCTGAGTTTGTCTGCAGTGATGATGGTTGAACCATCTAAAGTTTTTACAGTCAGTTTGGATTTGAATAGAGTTTGAATAGATGGACTCTGCAGGGTGGAGTTTGGTTTTGTAGATTCACTGGGTCATTGAATTTGTTTAGCACATAATACAATATTCTATCTATCTATCTATCTATCTATCTATCTATCTATCTATCTATCTATCTATCTATCTATCTATCTATCTATCTATCTGAATAATAAACTATTCACTAATATAGGTCCTTCCCTTTGCTGGAATGTTGTGTTACTGAATAATTCAAGACCTATAGCACTATAGTTAATTGAATTCTGTAAATAGTAAACAGTCTGCACTTGTTTGGTGCTTTTCTACTTTACTCAAAGTGCTTTACACTGCCATTTACCCATTTATACACACAATCAGAAACTAATGGAAGACAGGAGGACATTGGGATTCGACAGCTAAAGTATTGGACTGCAACAATACAAGTCTCTAAAACATCTTTCTGTTGAAACAGTGACATGAAATAATGACACTGTTATGTAAAATAGCTTCTTGAATGGGTCTGACGTAGGGGTGTGTGATATCTTGAATATAGGCTACGTAATGTATTATAGTTTATTTGTGAGATGTAGTAAATTATTATATCACATACAATACATTCAGCTGGAATTGTTATTGTCACAATGACTTTTAAGCCTCTGGCATGAGATTTGCTTTGTTTCTTTTCCTGTCACAGACACCAAAGTAGCATGCAGCTACTTCTAAATTGATGTGTTGCTGCTGAAATTTCATTTTCAATATTCAAGACAAATTTTACAGTAACCACTTTAACATCCTACCACACCACTTCTAAAACTCTGAAATAACTTTAATGCACTAAAACTGGGCTTCTGCTCTCAGTTGTACCTACTAATTCTGGAAGCACTTATTATATGTATTTGAACATGACATCCCACTTCAGGACCTATGCTGTTAACACCAAACAATGCTCAATCCTTCACCACTACTACTTGGGAGTTAAAACAAACATAGCCTTCCTTCTTAATGACAACAATTTTTAATCTCTGCAACTGCCGCTGTCATAGAGCAGAGTGAGTGTAGAAAGTTAGGACCTCGTTGATATAAATCAACTTGTGACATGAAAGGTCACAATGTAAGTAGTTAGTTTTAAGTCCTTATGTGAGTCTAAAGTCATTTTATATATGTTGTTTTAAGTAGAGTTTGTTGTGTATAATTTAAGTTACCTTGACAGTAACTGCACAGTTCCTTACCTGTATCTGCACTGCACATTTGAGAACAGCTTGATGCAGTGCCAGATTTTGTGTATGTGAATGAAAGGAGGAGGAGACAGAAGAGGGGAGCAAAATCAGGATGTTACACAAATATGGTGAAATAGACAAACAGAAAAAAGTCTTTAGGTTGAAATATTTTTGTTTTTTTACAATCAAAGTCTAAATTCAATTCAAGTCAAAAAGTTTGGACACATACAGAAATGACATAGAGACATAGAGAATGAAATAGAAGATTTTTTAACATCAAATTCTAATCTGAAATACAGCGTAGACATTGTTAATATTGAAAATGACTATTGACTGATCAACTATGATCAGTCAACAAGGATTTTAACACATACTTTTACTGGCCAACAACAAGCTAATGAGTGCTCCCCACAGAAAAACATCCAGTGATGGAGTCAGAAGTGTGTAAATGCAGGAGCTCATACACTTTTTGAGGGAAATTAAAACAAATCCCTGTATCTGCATTAACAGCCAATAAATAAAGAAGAGTGAGGTATTAACCAGAGATGTCAGATCAGCTGCATGAAGACATGTATAAGTCTCCACAGTCTGACCTATAGAGAAGTCCATTGATGTGTCTGATAGTGCTCAGCTTTTTTTAAATTTATTTTATTTATTATTGTATGTAGCCCTCCAGAGTCCAAAGTTGCATTGGAATATTGTTAAAATGGCATTGAATTATAGCTTAATGGCAAGTTACTTCTCTTTCTATATGAATATTAATGTATAACTACATAATAATGCCATTTAAACATGATGATGATGTGGACCCAGACATGAGGAAACTTTCTCTATCCAGACCTCCTTAAATAATACTTGAAAACCCCTGCAATAGCACATTAGGTTTGCTAATGGAAGTTTACATTATACAATCTAAGAACCGTGTAAAACCTGCATTCAAGTGTAGTTTAAAAATGTTCTCTTGCTCGTTTACTGCAACTGAATGGTCAAGTGATGTATTTCCTGTTCCTCTGGGGCACAAAAATCTTTATCATGTACTCTTGTTATAAGTGGTGCATGGAAACACAAAAGACAGAAAAATTTGCGCACAAAGACGGCCTCCTGACCAAGGAAATCCAAACAGAAATTCACTGCGGCACTTGTTTTTAGTTTACAGTCAGTTGGAGGAGCATTTTATGTCATGGAGAAAACGCAGTTCGACCCTTAAAAAATGAACCAATCCACAGAAGAAACCAGCTTCAGCTTACAGAGCTTGGACCCGAGCAGCTGGACATCAAAATCAAACAACTAACACAAGCCAGACAGAGAAATAATAAAAAGTCCTAATTTACTTATAAATAGTAAATGACTGAAAACACAGACAGTATTTTTACTTTAATTTAATATTTTAAAATAGTATGAAACGTGATTGGTGATATGTGGTTAGATCGTATCTGAGAACTGACTTGCAAAAGTGTGCCTCCCCAAAAATTATTTCACCAGCCGCTACTGTTAATCTGTAAAAACATTACATCACTTACAATACAATTTATATTGTGCTATGTACAGGTCTACAGTACACTATATTTATTTTTACTATGTGGTATATTAAGCGTCTTTTTTACAAATATTTAATAAACTGGCCAACAACTCAGAATGCTTCCCTGTGGCGTACCAGTGTTGAGGATCATTGTGGTGGAGGTGTTTTTGCCAATCCTTACGTGCTGCGGTCAGTTGGTGAGAAAGTCCAGAACCCAGTTGCACAAAGTAGCACTGAGTCCCAGCCCCAGCAGCTTCTTGATCACCCTGGAGAGGATAACTGTGTTAAATGCACAGCTGTAATCCACAAATAACAGCCTGGCATAGCAATTTTTATTGTCCAGGTGAGCCAGGGTGGTGTGAATGCTGTGTGAGATGGCGTCTTCAGTGGATCTGTTGTGGCGGTATGTAGGGCCCTATGAAATCCTTTTTTTTTTTTTTTTTCTAAATTCTGTTTTTTCCATTTTTATTCTTCTGAATTCCGTGTTTTACGTTATAATCATATTTATTCACCTAAAAAGTGTCTAATTATGGAGTAGATGGGAAAAAAACAACAAGGCCATAGGAAAAAAATTATTCAACTTCAACACAGTGCTGGGGTTCAGCAGAACACTTACTGCTTTTATAATGCATTTCAACCTGTAAACAAAAAACATTCATTTTTCATGCAAAACAAAGAACCTTATGTATTTCACATTAGAATAAAGAAGCAGTCTTCCTTTTGTAAAATACAAGTGCTTCACATTTGAAATCAACATAAAAATATATCAAATACATAAACAGGGGGAACATCTGGAAAACAAATCAGCTGATTTGTTTGTATGACCAAGACTTTGCTGGAGTGAGCAGCTCGCACTAGTTTGCTTCTTGTCTCTGTTTCTGATGTGAGTCTTTGACTGTAAGTGGTCGTCATGTGTTCTTGTGGGTCCAGGCTATCGTTGGTAATACTTACGAAAGAGTTGTTCTCCCTATTAAAGAAGTCGTTTGTAACTTCAGTGTTTCAGTGAGTCACTTCGTCATAGCTGATCACTGACTTTTTTTCCTCCGTTTCTGTGCATTTGTGTATGTGGAAAGCTGAATCCCGTCTAAACAGGTGACACGCACAGGGTGCTGCATCTCATTAGAAACTACTGTTTTGCTTTGTCCGCACACCGATATCACCAAATTCTATGACATTCCGTGTTTAACACTGGATTCCATTTTATCTGTTCAATTCTGCGATTCTGTCCACGTTTTCCGCATTGCGGAAATCATAGGGCCCTAGGTATGCAAATTGCAGGAGGTCCAGAGTGGTTGGTATGTAGCTCATAATGTGTCCCATTACCAGCCTCTCAAAGCATTTCGGTGTGATGGAGGTTAGTGCAACAGGCCGAAAGTCATTAAGGCAACTGACATTGTTCTTCTTGGGAACTGGAACAATGATATCCTCTTTTTCTCTTTATTGTGGGGGAGCAGGAACTGTTATTTTTCAGCGTTTCATCTTTTGTACTTTTCATCTTATCCATTGTTTTTCATCGTTTTTTTTGAATGGCCGTCTATGAGAATCATCGTTAACTTTCCTCTTTTCATCATCCTGTGTCGTCATCGTTTGTCGTAGAAACATCATTTAAACTTTAAACGAATCTAGACACTTTCGTCGTTCTAACTTTAAGTCAGTTTCTTTGTATCTATTATACTTTTTGTGTTTGAGCAGTTTACGTTTTGGGTGATTTTTGATCAGTTTTCAACTTTTCCTTTAGTGTGTATTGCGGAATGTTGGTGCAGTAGAATGGGCCACACTAAGGTCTGTCCTTCAACTTTTTTTGCTTCTTCTCCTCTTCAGTCAACTTTCATCTTTCATAAACAATTTCTACATAGAAACGTAGGAAATTTTGTCATCTTTCCACACATATGGTTCTTATAGTTACAGGACTTACGGTTTTTGCATGGTGTGGCCAACTGTCGACAGTTTGTGGTCTAGGCAGCGCATTCACTTCCATGTTAAAATTTCTCTGCCAAGTCTCATTCAAATCAGAGATGACCTGTGTTTGTAAATCGTCACTAATCCCTCATTTCTTTGAATTACTCCACAAAGAGATATGAGTGTGTTTGTTAAAGTGTTGGTGTGCTCTGAGTCTTGGAATTTTTTCAATATGACCAATTGTTTTTGCCTCAGAGAGGATTTTGTGGAGGTATTCCTCCCTCTATTTTCCCTGTTTGTAGACACATAAATTTAACTGCTGTTTAACAGACCATTACTATGGCAACATATCTCACTCAGTGTCTGTGTCTATTTCTCAACTTGAATATCTCTGTTATAAGAACACATTAATGAAGTGCAGCTGCGTGTCTTTGTGTGTGTGTGTGTGTTCTTTCGCACAGTCTGTCTTATAATCCATTACATTAGTATTGACCTGTAGCTGTTGTTATCAAAACCCTGATCTTCTGTACTGACTTCAAGTGTACTCTGTCAATACTCATTGTGTCAGATACACTAGCCTACACACATACAGATACACCAGGGGTCGGCAACCTTCAGCATTAAAAGAGCCATTTGGGCCTGTTTCCCACCATATAAAATCTACCAGGATCCGCAAAACCAGTTGATCTCTAAAATGGAGAAAACACCACATATAAAGTTTCATTACAGTAACAGGACGTTGTAGACAAAAATACATTGTCTGTAAACATATCGTTCATATGTTCAGTATCAACGTATTTGCGATTTGTCATTTAAGCTGATTGTGAACATACGATCATTATGTAATCTGCTCGCAAATACGTTCCTTAAGAAAATGTATTTTTGAATGCAGTTTAATTGTATATGAACGTAATTTTTAGGAGACTGAGGACAGCAGAGTTCACATATCTGCATCATAGCGCTATTTGCTCAGTATCACTTACATCTTTTGATTCATCGTTGATTTGAGTGCACTGGAGCCGAATTAATGCTTCATCAGCAGTGAAAGCAAATGAATCTGTCCATGAACCATGAAATGCTCTATTTTTCATCAGAAACTGTTCTTTTTTGGATTTATCCTTTGTTAGCTTACCAGTTTAAAGTTTAAAACAAGTCACTTGCCGGGCGGCAACAGGTGACACACAGGTGACAACCACTACAGAGCTGGGACGCAAATTTTGACCGTTAATCCTTTTCGGGAGTATTATTTCTTTCAACATCTGATAGTTGCTTTGGTGACTGTATGCTGTAAGTGTCATAACAAGCTGTAATAACAGACAACAGCAAAAAATGGAATTGAAATTTTACACATTATTTCTGAATAAGACAAAATGTACATGTATACTAAATGTAGAAGATTCAATATGAAATCTGAACTATAACGCACGCGACAGCAACAAGTGTGTGAACGTGAGCAACTTACTTTAGTTTTCATAGTGCTGCTGTGAACACAGGCTTTGTGTTGCGAAATGACCCGATTATCGCCGAAAAGAGCCAAATCTCTGCTGTCAGAAACAGATGGATTCTTTTTTTTATCGCGCAAACGGGAAAGAGTTACGGTGATTTAAAAACACTGAAAAGACCTGTTGACAGCAACAGGTTCAGTTTGAAAGGTTTAAATAAAAAATTTATCAAAATAAGTTAAATTGCCATTTATACACAGTTTTTCAAAGCAAACGGGCGGGAGCCACAGCAGATGGATAAAAGAGCCCCATGCGGCTCCGGAGCTGCGGGTTGCCGACTCCTGAGATACACAAACACAACTCAATCACTACATGTTCCTAACCGTGACTCAGCATTTCTATTTACTGTAGTTCTTCATGGAGTCTTTTTGAGAAAAATCAATAAACCAGGTTGAAAGTGAGTTGGATATTGCTAATTGATGATCTTTTCACACACACACACCTGACTCCACCCTTAAGGCACACCAGACGCGAATTGACGCGTGTCAACTTTCTGGGATTAGAAAATGTTCTATTCACCTGGCATTGACGCGAGTCAAACCAGCGTTTGCTTTCTGGACTGAAATGCCCCAGCCACCGTACATCCATTACATCTCTCATGTAGGGGTGGGCGATATATCGAATATACTCGATGTATCTCGACTTGTTCCACATGCGATATAGTAAATGACTATATCGTGACTATCGAGTATAAATTCTAAAGTTAAATACACAGCATGTACCTCGCTTGACTTTCGCTTCTTTGCCCTCTCACAGCAGACAGCTCACTCCCCTGCCCATTCAGAAAACCCCTAGTGCATGCGCCTTTTATACCGCTTTAAGCCAACAGCTCACTCCCCCACCCATCCAGAAAACTTTCCTAGCAAATGCTCGTTTTGTATAGGAATAACAGCGGAGGGAAGCGAACTCGCGGAGAGAGGCGTGAAAGCCCAAGTGAAACCTCTAGAAACCTCTATTTGGTACCAGGCCAGAGATAAAGAAAATATTTTATTTCCGTTTTCACACGACACAGTCTTTTATTTTAAAACAATCACAGGCATGTTTACAAACGGAGCGCAGACCGGAATCTTCCCGTTTTTCAAAATAAAAGACTGGCAGAGTCTGCCATCTGCCCTCCATTTGTGAACATGCCTGGTGCCTTCCATTTGTGAACATAACCCCCCTCCCCCGTGCGAAATATCTTGTGTATCGCGATATAGCGATATTATTGTGCAAATGTAAATATGCAGACATCGCTTACACAGAACATGAGGACAGAGAACAATATAATCTACTGTTCCGACCGATCCTGACTAATCATGAATAATTAATGAAGTTAGCGATGTTGCGACACCTGGATCCTTTTACAAACTCTCAGGAAATTGTTCTACACACAGCTGGAAGCCGCAATCTAAATTTCAGTGACTTATTAATGTTCTGAAACAACTCGGATTAAGCTGGAATGAGGAGACGTCTCGGTGAGTCTCAATCATTAATACGCTGCAGACTCTTTAATCTCAGTTTGTAACAGATGTAAAAACGTAAAACAAAGTGAATGAGACAAAGATCAACTACAGGAAAGATGTTTTGTGAAAGCAGCTCTTTCCAAAGCCAACGATGTATTTTGTTCTCTGTGGTTTATGGATCAATATTGTTGCTCAAATGTGGCGAAAGGTTGATGTTCAGATGTCCTGTGTGCAGACGACACAGGACGTGTGCAGACTTGATGAAGGACACCCTGAGGCTTCCTCTTATTTAATGAGCAGAGAGCAGACTGTAGAAATATGTTATTTAATGTTAGGAATTAGGAAACACTAAAAACGGGAAAATTTACTAAAAGCACATAAATACATGGTTTAATTTCCTTAATATGAGCTTTTCACCCTTCTGTAGAGTGGAAATATTACACAAACTAATGATTCGAAAAAATTTGGTGTGTTAGGGGCGTCAATTGAAGCGCGCGCCATGAGACGCGCCGAGCCGCTTCCAGTGTGTGTTGGCCTTTAGAGTCAACCTTCACAATAAGAGTCTAATTTTCACACTAAAAGTCTTTTTGGTGAAAAATAAATAAAACAGGTTGAAAGTGATCTCCCCTGCTCCCCTCCACCTGCTCCTCCGCGCAATTTCTCCGGAAATTGCTAAGTCTAGTTGTCTTTGTCAACTTATTTGAACTTTTTCTGTATGTCAGCTTTTCTTTTATGTCACCTTTTTGTCTTTGTCAACTTTTTGTCTTTGTCAACTTTTCTTTTTTGTCACCTTTTTGTCTTTGTCAACTCTTCTTCTTTTGTCACCTTATTGTCTGTCAACTTATTTCAACTTTTTGTCTTTGTCAACTTTTCTTTTATGTCACCTTTTTGTCTTTGTCAACTATTGTCACCTTTTTGTCTTTGTCAACTATTGTCACCTTTTTGTCTTTATCAACTATTGTCATCTTTTTGTCTTTCTCAACTTTGTGTCACCTTGTTGTCTTTGTCAACTTGAAATAACTTGCCGGAAAGACGCTGAACGGAGTCTTTACGGCAACAAACCTGCTGCCCCACGTGATTTCTCTGGAAATTGCTATGTCTAGTTCAAATATGATGTGAATGGTGGCCCCTAGAGACAAAGCACGTACAAATGTGAAAGCATGTCATTCAGAAACGCGCTGCGCAAAACATGCAATTCAGAAATGTGCTGCACGTTACACAACACATGCAATTCAGGAACACGCTGCACGTTACACAACACATGCAATTCAGGAACGTGCTGCAAATCCGAAAGGCTGCAAATCGAATTCCCACTAGTCCAGGACACTAGGGGCAGTGATGAGCTGACCCAGTGGCTACACAGACCAGGCAGTACCAACTATCAAGACTTTAAAAAAAATCTTTATTGAAACTTAAAAAAAGCATAAAAGGGAGCAAGGAAAATCATAATAATTATACAAAATAACAGAAACAATTATGAAATAAGTGGTTGGGACTGAGGAAGACACTTTATATTAATTTTAGGGGATGAGCTTGATTTGCAAATAAAATAGTTTACATTAGCAACTGTTAGCAAGCTAACGCTAATAAGCCAACTAGCATTTCAGGGGCGTTGCGTTTTCAGTTGACATAAACTGCTGTGTGCTGAAGAATCTATAACTATGACAACTGAAAACTGAGTTTTGCCAACTCCTAAGTAAGGAAAAACGCTATTGGCGGTCCTTAAAGTTGTTAGAAGTTGCTAAATGATGTCATTGCCTAATTTGCATAATTGACTGTGTATAATTGCTTCATAATTGAATGTGTATGTAATTGCAATGGACGCTGTGAGAAAATAACAAGAAGAAGGGAGCGAGGAATAATGAGTAAAACGCACCATAAAGATGTTTAGAACCACAAATGAACTTTCTTTGGTTGTCTTGTTTTTGTGAGCCCACTCACCACTTCCGGCTTAACCCAAGACACGTGAAAGGTCAGGTGGACTCGAAGTGATCTGGGGAAATGCAACCGAACTGCCACAGGATAGACCACCTTAGAAACCGGGAAGGGCCCAAGGAAGCAAGGTGCCAATTTCCTACTCTCTATCCGGAGAGGGATGTCTGCAAAGGAGAGCCAAACACGCTGGCCCATTCTATACGCTGGGACAGGAGAGTGGCGCCTGTAAGCATGCCGCTTGTAGGAATGAACAGAGTTGAGCAAAGCGGTCCGAGCCCTACGTCAAGCTAAGTGGCACCGCTGGACTGAGGCACGAGCTGAGGGCACGGAAGATGCTGCCTCATGAGTGCTGAAGAGAGGCAATTGGTAGGTGTGGACAACCTGAAAGGGGTCAATCCTGTGGCGGAAGATGGAAGGGAATTATGGGCATACTCGACCCAGACTACATTCTGTGACAAGGCTGTTGGATCTCGGGAGCACAGATGCCGGAGGCCGTTCTCCAGCTCTTGGTTAAACCTCTCGGTCTCGCCATTGGACAGCGGGTGGAAACCAGATGACAAACTGACAGAGATTCCCAAGAGGCGACAGAATTCAGTCCTGTGGTGGACTAGCAAGTCTGCCGTCTCTCTGGCAGAGGGAAGATTCCTGAGGGAGACGAAATGAACCATTCTAAAAAAGCAATCTACAATGGTCAAAACAGTGGTGTGGTGGTTGGAAGGAGGAATACCGGTGACTAAGTCCAAAGAGATGTGAGACCAAGGATGGCGCGGGATGGGGAGAAGGCAAAGAAGACCAGAGGGATGCTTCCTGGAGATTTTGGATTGAGCGCAGGTTGGGCATGCAGAAACAAACTCCTTAACGTCACAAACTAAGGTCAGCCACCAGAACATTGCTGGACCACATAGCGGGTGCGGGTTATCCCAGGTTATACCAGTCCAAGACTCTTGAGCGAAGGTGATCAGGGACAAAGAGTCGATTAGCCAGACAGGCAGAGCGAGTTGAAGCATGTGAGCTTCTATGTCAAGGCAGGTGACGCAGAGGCGCGTTGATGTTGGCAGAATGTAAGCAGGGGTTTCTTCTGATTCAGGTGGGTCGAACTGTCTAGAAAGGGCATCAACTTTGCAGTTCTTGGTTCCCGGACGATAAGACAGGGTGAAATTGAACCTGTCGAAAAACAGGGCCCAGCGTGCCTGCGAGCTGAGCTCCCTCTAACCAGTACCGCCATTCCTGAATTGAGATTTTGAAACACGGCAGAGGCGTTAGTGAGCCCGAAAGGCATGACCAGATATTCAAAATGCCCTACGGGGTGTTCAAAGCTGTTTTCCACTCGTCACCGAACCTGATATGCACCAAGTGGTACGCGTTTCGCAGATCAAGTTTGGTGAAAATAACAGAGTCTTGCAAAAGCTCAAAAGCTGAAGAGATCAGGGGAAGCGGGTACCGGTTCTTTATGGTTATGTGGTTCCAACCTCTGAAGTCGATACAGGCATGTAAATTGCCATCTTTCTTACCGGCAAAGAAAAACCAGCACCTGCTGACGACAACAGTGCTCTCTGACCTGCTGTTGAGCCCTTGCTTTTACTGGACATGCGGATGCTCTGTGGTCCTCGCCTCCACAGTATAAGCACAGATTGTTTCGGAACCTATGGTCTCTCTCCTCAGGAGTAAGACGTGTTCTTCCGATTTGCATGGGCTCGGGTTGATCTGTGATCAACAGCTCGGATTCTGCGAGACTCTGGGATGGCGAGAGGGAGAGGGGGCGGAGCATGGGGGAGTGGAAGCTGGTTTGGTTACCGGAGGTCGCCCATGGGTTCTCTCGTAAATGCGACCTATGCGAATAGCCGTATCCATTAATTTGTTCAAGTCCTTGGGTAGCTTGCGGGTGACCAACTCGTCTTTAACTTTATCAGAGAGACCCAGATAATACATAGTGTGAAACGCAGGTTCATTCCACTCACGTTGCTGCTAACGTACGAAACTCTAAGGTATATTGGGACATTGACCTGGAACCTTGGGATAGCTGGGCAAGGAGCATAGCTGCGTGGTCTGGTGGGATCAAAGCTACGGAGGAGTCCTTCAGAACATGAGCATGACCAGAACACTCTGTTGTATAAGTACAAGAATACACAGTTTTCATGACAGTTTAAACCTACAGCCTGAAATTGCACAAATTATGTTGAAACAACCATAATTTCAATTGACGCCCCTAATACACGCCGGCTGCGGCGTGAATTTTTTTCGAATCATTAGTTTGTGTAATATTTCCACTCTACAGAAGGGTGAAAAGCTCATATTAAGGAAATTAAACCATGTATTTATGTGCTTTTAGTAAATTTTCCCATTTTTAATGTTTCCTAATTCCTAACATTAAATAACATAAGAACCACTGCTCCAGTACTCACATTTTCCCACACTACAAGAGACAAAGCTGTAATAACTTATTGCAAACTAGCTAATAAAGGAATTAGCTTAAAATCAAAATTACTGTCATGACTAATAACTCTATTCTGCGACTACATTCCTAACAGTTTTACAATGCACAATTCAATTACAACACTTACGCTCATATGGTTAAAGAGATTTAGTAATACAATTTAGGCATGTTTTGGTACAACCATTACTGCTGTTTTTTTTCTAAAGCTCCAAGGGCCATTACATAACATTCTGTCCATTTCTGTTCATCTCATCTCCTCTGCCTGTGAACAGAAATGCACGCAAATACACATACACACACACAAAACGGTGGGAAAACAGCTAACTCCATTAACATTATCAATAAAACTTAATAATTAAACAGGTTGAGTAGAAGTTGGTTGATCTCACACATTGAAATAATGTTTTCAAGAAGGATGACAGCATTTAAAAAAAGTCTAACTTGCTAGCTAGCTAACGTTTAATGAACTGAATATAAGTTACATGGAGGACAGATCGTCAAAAATGCAATGCATGCTGATCAAGATGATCAAAATATACCTTCGTATTTAAATTCAACCATGTAATTTTCTAGTTATCAAGAGTTAAAACGTACCTAGTTTTATCGTACGTCCTACTGAACAGCAGAAAACGGTGACCTAACGTCTCTCTGCTCTTGTTTCTTGCGTCATGGATGTCACACACGCCCACGGAACATCCAGTGATGACATCAATTCGTTTTTAATGATCAAAACGAGAGATGTAGAGTGCTTTAAAAAATCCACTGTAATTCTCTTCATTTTGAATATATTTTTGTGAAATTTGGTTTGTCCTAAATGTGAGCAAGTGGAAATTCAGTTACTGATTGTGGATTTAATCAGGTCTAAGCAAAACATAGCAGTTATCAATTGATAAGCAGGCTCATATCAATGTGCAAAACATAAATTAATAATATATAAATTAGTATGAGCTTCTCCAGAAATATATTGATTTATTTTTATATTCTTACAAAGCATTTGCACCAGTGTAACATTTACTTTTAAATGTACCAAGAGTTTCAAAATACACCAAAAATATGAATTTAATCTATCTATCTCTCTTAACATAGGTCTCCAGATATTTTTTCTATAATTGATGCCTGCAGCGGAAGCAATGTAAGGCATTTATTATCCTTCACCTCTAAACTGGCTTCTTTGTATCTTATTCTTCCGTCAGCCAACTTTCATCTTTCATAAACAAATTGTACATAGAAAACGGAGGAAAATGTGTCGTCTGTCCACACACATGCTTTTTATCGTGACAGGACTTATGGTTTTCGAACTGTGTGGCCAAATGTTCAGAGATTTCCCTTTTCTCTCACATAGAGACTAAAGGAATTCAAAGTGTGTTTTTTCCTCTAGAGCAGAGATCTCCCTTATTTTGAACTCGCTAGAAAACCCACATTTATTGATGAATTTTGACACAAAAAAGGATATTGGCGTGTTTGTTGAATCCTTGGCATGCTCATAGTAATCTTATTTTTCCAATATGATCAATGTTTCTTTTTGTAAGGGTATTTTTCACTGAATTTCCCCCTTAGAGCTGCAAAGGTGTGCGCGCATAGCAACTAAGCACCCTATTAACTCCTCTCTGCTTAACTGAGGCTTCAATAAGATGGCTTTGAAGAGCACACACCCAGACACAGACAGTCTGTCCCACACTAGGTATACTCTTTTCCTCTGGTAAGTTTCTCTGTTCCTCTGTTCTTTCAGACAATCCTCAATCCATTTAGCCATTAAGGTTAATTCTAACAGTGCAAGCATTTTTTAAATACTTTCTACTGATAATGATTTTAAACAGACATGCGACACTGGACACGCAGGGTGGGGGTGTGCTCGGCAGTTCACGCTCCTTGGGGGAAAACCAGGGGGGGGGGTTAACAGTACCAATGGAAAGGATAAGAAGAAACACAGAAACTGAATAAACGCTCCTGAGTCATCTTGATGAAGCACAGTTGCACATGAGGACAGGTTGAAATGTGTATTTTGATGTTAAAAATTATGGAGCCTTAAAAACGAATAAAATGTGCTCAGTCACATCACTGCGTAAAAACCAGTATAAGTCTGTCAGCTGGTTTAGCTCAACTGGTAGAGATCAGTGTTCACATGTTGGAGCCCTGGGTTTGTGTCCCAGTCACCACAATGTTGCATACCAACATAGAAACAAAGGCAGACAAATATTTTTGATTTGTTCACTACTGTAAGGCTGAGATTTAGTTACAATGCCATGACAATGAAAATAAAATTATTTTTGACACATATTTATTTAATAAATATATTTCCAATTTTATTTTTATTTATTTATTTTTTTTATTTATTATAAATGACAATCTTAAATGTATATTTAGATTTATTTAATAAATGTAATTACATCATTGTATGTTTTTAAACACACCTCAGCATTTCTATTCTCTTGGTTTCTCCTGAACCTTTCTGTACTATTTAATTTCTAATCCTTTCACAGACACACCTCTATTCTTTCACACTACCCTCACACAGACACACACACCTGACACAGACAGATTTTTAATTTAAAATTATTTCATTTTTGTCTGTCAGTTGGATTGGATTTGAGACATGTTCCGTGGTGTGACTGATGTTGCTCCTGAATGGCTGAGCAGAGGCAGATCTACGTAGGGGACAAGGGGGGGGGCAACTGCCCCCCTGCTGTCGAGCCTTGCCCCTCCCCCAACTTTTATGTCCTTAAAATCTTTTTTCTCATTTATACCTAAAATTGTCTCTGTTTTCTTAGCAGAAATAATGATACAATACATAGTTTTTTGTATTGTGTATTTGTGGATATTTTGTTGACTCAATTTACATATAAGGGATTTTCACATACTTCCCTGAGGAGGTCCAGCATTGCCACCCTGCATACACTTCTTGCCACTCCTTTGCTCCCCTTTTCTAGATCCTCCACTGTGGCTGAGGCTTCCACAAGCAGGTTCTGGAGTGTTTCTTCATGTTATTGCGTGCAAAACTTCATAGTTTCTTCAGAAACTTCTGTAGTTATTACTATTACAATAACAATAATTATTTTCTGTTATTATTGTTTAACAATTATATTAATTTTCAAGCTGAGCAGAGTACATGAATGAGGCATTTATTCAAAGCACTGCCATCCCAAGAGTCACCAAGAGTCTTAATGCACTGTTCCTGTTAATCAGGGAAATTACAGAAAAAAAATTACCTCCACACTGTACTCAGCCAAAGTTGGCCCACACTACACACATCACTTGTCAGCCTGAATCAGCTGCCATGTTCAGCCGGATATGGCCCATAATCTTTTGGCGAATTCAGCAGTCAGCCACATGTCGTTGCTTTCTGGGATGTGTTGTGTAACATGCAGCAAGTTTCTGAATTGCATGTGCTTTCATATTTGGATGTGCTTTGTCTCTAGGGGCCACCGTAGATCTAAATAGATTTCTAATCAATTTATATTCCTGTATTACTTCTTATTTATTATCGATAGCTGCATCCCTATAGTCTGCCACCATATTATTTGCTATTAATGTGATGAAATATTAAACACTAAAAATGAATGCACAATAATAATCTTTTGGCACCTAGCATTAGTTTGTGTGACAGGATAATGTTGTGAACTGTCTTAACATAACAATAGAAAAGATAGTAACTTTAGACATATAACATATTACATTCATGTATTTTGAGACCTTGACCTTCTTTGGACTGTGGGAGGAATCCAGTGTACCCAGAGCGAAGCCACGCAAAAACGGGGAGAACATGCAAACTTCACACAGAGGAGTACCCAACTGGCTTGTGAATTTGAACCCAGATGTGAGGCAATGATGCTAACCACCACTGTACTGGCCAAGACTAGCAATTATAAATACATATGTATATAGAAAGTTATAGGCCAATCTTTAAAGAGTAGACTGCATGCAGTTTGAAAAAAAAAAAACTTATGTTGTGGAAAGGCCTAGGCTGCTACTATCCACAAGAAAATGAAAGATTGTGCATGTTAAAATTTAAAGAGCATAGTAGATCCATCTCTGCTGACATAATTGCACTTTTGAAAGCTGAAAGGATTTCTCATTTTGCCTAACCAATTGACAGAAGAAGAGGTTAAGTACATGTATGTTTACATTTGACACGTACTTCCTAAGTCAAGAGCAGTGTTGCCAACTTAGCGACTTTGTCGCTATATTTAGCGACTTTTCAGACCCCTCTAGTGACTTATTTTCAAAAAAGCGACTTGCGACAAATCTAGCGACT
>JAUBNQ010048622.1:0-19855 GCA_032353495.1 Ctenopoma kingsleyae | reverse complement strand
GTGTGTGTGTGTGTGTGTATGGAATTGTTTCAGTTTGCGTGTACGCGTAGGCATGTGCTTTGGTCTATGTGACGGTGCAGGTCTGTAATATCCATGCAATGTGTGTATGTTCAAAGACAGAAAGGGGTACGTGCTGGATTATCTGCTTGCGGTTTTTATGAGCCACGTGTTACAGAGCAGCTTATGAAGTTTTATACATACACTCACTTCCTGTCTTATATGGTTGTAAACACCCACTTGATAACACACATCTTGACAGACCCTAAGACGTCGCGTTGGACGGTTAATGCTTTCATGTTCCACACCGTTTTGCCACGTCACAAAGCTCAACATCGCTTTACCATAAAAACATATATTAATATTTATTTTCAGTGTTACAATACCTCAGAAGACATTTACAGTATGTTTTTATCATTTGTGGTGCGTATGTTCAGCCGTGGCTGACTCAGTAGTTAGCGCCACAGCCATCCCCAGCCTCACGTGACCTTACTGTGCTGATAAAAGTTTCAGATGTGTTGAGAAAAAGCGCCACTAACGCATCAAACATCGTTCAGGGAAGTACACAAATGCTTCAAACCACACAAAGTCCATTTCCACCTCCACAGTACGTAGGACCACACGTTGCATGAACCATGTTTGGCACCTAATTGTTACAATTCATGACAATGATTTAATCGATAGAGTTTCATCTGTAACACATTTCCAGCATCTAACTTTCTTTTATTATCATCGTCTTCCCATGCAGTAGCTGTTGGGCTATAATCTGGACTAAGATTACAATTCACAGAACAGAACCATACACTCGTGGAGGCAAAATCATGTGCAGCATCTTTATTCTCTTCAGTAAAGAAAAAGAGCAACCATTAGCTGAGAAAGCAACACTCTCATTGGTGACAGGCAGCGACAGGATTTATGGCAAATGTGGTCTTAATTTGAAGAAACATTTGGCTCCCAATTGTCTCCATCATGCTCTCATTTGTTTGTAATCGTGTTGAAGAGATGCTCCAGTCGATTTGAAAATGATATATCGAGGTTTGATTGTGTAACATCCACATCTTAAACTTTAATGTCCACTCACAGGCAATCAAAAATCATCATGGACTCTGTCCAAAAAAGGCTGTGACTTCCTGTCTCAAAGCTTTGGGAGGGAAAAGAGAATTTCGGGGAAGTCGGGTGGAAGCACAGAGTGGGTGGGAGGTGGGTGGTTTAAAAGTCTGAGTCAGCCGTCCTGACCAGTGACCCTCCTCTGCTGCGCCTGAGCAACCTGATGATCTGCTGTGACGTGTTTATGGTGAAACAGCAGCGGGGACGATGCTCGGTTTCCAAAAACGCATGCAATGGCGTCACCCTGGAACGTAGTTTGGAGAAGATGGAGAGTATGTTTGTGTGTGCGTGGGTGTCGAAGGGTTTGTTTGGTTTAAGGTTTCGCTATGATAGAGACTAATCACAACATCTCACAGGAAACTGACACAAGATGTCCCGAGACAAATGATTAATCAGTAAATGGAGACATGAAAGTAAATGATCGTTTAATGCGTGTTTGTATTGTATGTGTATAATTGTTGGTGTGAGTGTGCATGCATATGTGCATGTGTGTTTCCTAATAATTGTATGTTTGTCTGTGTGAGTGAGTGAGAATGTGTGTGGGCGTGGGGGGTGCGTGCGCATAAATCACGAGTATTTTCTCTGAAACGAAGCCAGCGGCCCTGTTGCTGTTTACTGTCGACTCTTCACTGCAGCCTCACAGTCTGATGCTGCATCCTGAAGAGACGTTCACAGAAATCCGAACGCTGTCGAGGGGAAATTTCAGCCTGATGGAGGCACGAGGTAGAAGGCCTGGTGAAAGGTCACCAAAAGTGTTGCTCGTCATCCGTCTGTCAGTCATGGAAAGATATTTTTTTGGACCTCAGAACATGTAACTGATCATAAATGTCTCGGTGGAGCTTGTTTTTTTCCGATCACCGCTGTATTAAAAGCCCCCACTTGTGGTTGGTAGGTCTTGGGCGCACAGACTGTGTGGGATTTATCAGATTAGATTTATCAGCATACATACATGTACCTGTGCTTCTGCTGTCGGATAGATACTGTAGAAAGATGATTAATAAAAGGTCAGCTTCAGCAAATTATGGATCAATCAGTAATACTATAACTTTAATCACATTGAATTCTTATTTATAATTTATATTATTTATTTATTTATTTATTTATCTATCTACTCTCACTTACTGGTTGGACAGTTTTTCATTTGTTAATTAATATGTTATTTATTCTGTTATTGCTATACATTTGCTCCAAGTGAAATACCACCAGAAAAACAAGGAGACGTCTACTAAGAGCACAAAAGAACTATTTTCTACCAAAATACCAAGCTTTGCACTGCGTGCTTTGAGAGGATGTCAAGATCAGAAAAATATGAAACTATCAGAGCTCTGCTTGGACTAGCTGTGCCACTGCCAAAGCAGAGCCCAATGTGTTCAATTATGAGGAAGAGAAACTCTAATTCAGCTTTCTACAAGTTTGGAAATAGACAGTGCTCATGATCCATGTCAGACAACAACATTCATCCCAAAATTCAGACAGACTCTAAAATCCAGAATCCATACAATGTCTGCAGGGCTTTTTTTTTTTTTTTTTTTTTACCATCCACTACCCCCAGCTCCACACAACAACCTTACACTACACTATAAATGCTGACAGTGAGCACACAGAACTACAGTCCACTTGCAGAACTACAACTACATGGCCGCAGAACTACAGTCCACTGACCCTATGATCCCTGTGCTTCATGGACGGCGGCTTCACCAACTGCCCCACGGATGCCCCAACCAGCATATATTTTAACCACTGTTAAAATACATATGGAATACAACACAGTAATACAACTGGGTGGCTATATATTTACACGCTGTACCGTTGACTCTAAATGACACCTCTGTTGACTACCAGCCTCCGTATGGACAGTTTCTTTTAAATCGTGGGTGTCCCTTTTCTTCAAAATTGTGGGTATCTCACACTGGCAAGAAGCTGTTTATGTGAAAGGGAGCGTAAGATGAGATAAACCGTTATCAAAAGAAACTTTATCAAACCCTCTGGGGAAATCGGCTAGCAGATAAACACACCACACAAATGGAAGGCAGGCCTGACGTTTCGATATGTGCATATGGGCCTGAGGGATATCCCCCCTCCTTCAGTGGTGGTTGGCGTCGTCCTCCCCCGGTCAGAAAAGTGCAGTGAAACCCCAGCGTCATGATGCTGAGGTAGTGGAACTCGCCATGTTAACGGGTGACTTGAGAAGTTTCCCTGATAGTAATAATAAGATCGAACAAACAGGAAAGAGAGATGCAGTGCGCAAAAGTGAAAGATGCTTAGTCAAAGGGTGGGGGCGCGCAAGAGTGTTTTTAGTCGAGTGATGAGGTAATGGATTGATACTGCTTTCTCATACAGTGACTCTTTACTCTCTGTGGGATCTTTAATAACACGGAGGTGGAATGCGTTTTTATCACTTTGTGTCACTTTGCAGCTGGCTGCTGTGCAGACACAAAAATCAGATTTGAATGGATGAAACTCAAATTAGTCAGAAATATGATTTTAAACAAAATAAATAAAAAATAAACATTTGACACTAAAAAAACAGTGACTGCATAAATGAATTTCAGTGAACACATCTGTAATATATTTTATTTATCAAACGCCTTTCATGGTAGTCAGTGACCGACCCCCATCCAGGCTGCTGGATTACCACCGTTCAATCTCCTTCATTATTATTCAGGAAGTAAACAGGTTTCATTTCTTTTCCATGTGTATGAACATATATTTGCATCTCTTCTTGCCTTCTGTAAATATATGTACTGCCTCTACTACATAGGTTTACTGTTGACCCTTGATCTGTTGACCTCTGGCCTCCCGACTGTTGGGTTGTCACTCCAGGTAGATGCAGCTAAATATCCACATTTTCTTGACGCTGTGGGGTTGAAGCTCTAAAATGAGTCATGTTGCCTGCATGTCCCCTGCATGCAGGATAAAAGACAGACCGCAGTTACTGCAGCCCATAGGGCACGGGGAACTGTTCCCATTTCCTGTTCTAGTCTTAAAGCGGCATTGCACGGAAATGGACATAAAGATTCATGACTTTCCAACAAACAGCCTGGTTTACTACTTTAGGCTCAGCGGTTAAAGGAAGAATGTGAATCATTGTGTTGGATGTTAAAAACCATTTTTTAATCTCTGCTGTCTGCTGGTCTGTTTTTGCCTGAGCTGGTACGTGTGCTGTTTGTATCAGCCTCTTTATTTTTCTTATCGATTGTATTTGATCATTTGCTACTCTTATATGACAGATTTATCTTTTTAGAATTACGTCAAGGATCACGGTAGAAAGCTCCGCACCCACACAAGTGTTTTCACTTATTCAGGATGATTAAACTCTTTACTGCTTTATACTCTGTCCAAACTGCTTGTTGGATTGTCAAACAGTTTAGGAAAGTTCATCTCCTCACACCCCCATTTTTGCAATTTTCTGAAACCAACACTTGCACCTACAATGTGACTCTGTTCATTTAATTTATTCTCATCTAGATCTACTTTAGCTGTGGTTCAGAATGTTGCTGCAAATCATCTCACCAACTCGTCTCTTCTAAGTCAAACCTTGATCTCTTCGCACTTGGGATTTGTGCATGAATCATACTTTTTACATTTGTATTTGCATAATGTTTATAAAAATGTGCCTTGTTGCTAGCTTCACAAGAAGTTGTCATAAAAGTATGCGTTAGTCACTCAATGTGGCCAGCGTCTTATGTAGGTGGTTGTAGCACAGAGTGACTGTAGCTACAGGATTGATAGCTTTCACGGCAAAATAAAATTCACTTTCATATTCTCAAGAGTTTTTGGAACAAAGCTTCAAAATGGCTGCTGGTAAACTGAGTAAAAACTGATCATTATATTTTTTTCTTGACACCTGTTGTCTCTAAATGGTCTAATCAGTTTAGGTCACCCAATGCTCAGCTAAATTTACAGTATACTGTAGGTAAAACAGGATATAGCTGAGTGTTCAATCAAAATACCGCACAAAGAAAATGAAGGAAACACACAAAGCCACATGGTTTAGATTAGAGCAGTGAACATTTATATCATAATTTACACTTTTTGACATTTTTGCACATAAATAACTATGTAAACCAGAATGTAAACAGAGACAGTCCTTTGGGGAATTCTCCTCTGATGTTAAAGCTCTGACAAGAGAGAAGGAAAGGCTTTGGTCGAACATTAGTGAGAGAATGAGTAGAGACAGAAAGAGAGCTACAGAGTTTAGACTGATGCAAGAAATCACAGTTGCTGTAGTAACATTAAGCTGAGTCTTAATGCTATTCGGAACTGTTCCATATTATGATATTGTATGCAATGTGAATGCTGCAAGCATCTGTACTGAAGTTATAAAGTAGGAGGAGGGGGCCAGTGCATAGAAGAACGCCGAGGTGCTTTGGTGTATGCCAGTTCAGTAATAAGATGGCGGACAGCTGGGGTTGAACAAGGAATCATTGTTTCTCAAATGAAATATTAACAAGAACAACAAAACAAAAACATCTACAAAACAAGAGACCACAGCCAAAGAGCGAACACTTCATCATATACACACACAGTTCAGTTTAAGTCCTTCTTCCTGGTTTTGATTTCCCTTTTTGTGTTTTCCTCTGATGTGTGCATTTGAAATTAAAGCCAAGTGAACTTTGGTTACTAGCGTCAAGTGTGAATCCCTAAATCTGAGGATGTTCACTTCCCTGCTTTGTGTAGGGCGACAGTGTTGTAGAAAAATAAAACATAAGGAAGGACAAGGAGGGAAAGGCTCACCAGCCTCCCATGTCCGTTATGTGCTACATGTTGAGCAGGCCGTGCCGCTCCTTTGGACCACGTGGAGAGCTGCACTCCAGTTCAGTTTGGTTTCTTCCTCTTCTTCAAGTAGCAAAAAAAGTCCAAAAACAAATAAATAGAAAGCTCCCAGCTTCAGCTGTCCCTTAAAACACAGACACACACAACCAACACACACTCACACCTTCACATGCACACTGAGGTAACCGTTGTGAAAAATATACAAAAATGCCCTTTTTTGTTGAACTTAAATTAAGTAGGCATCAGAAAAGCACGCAGACATACTTTAGGGAAGCTTTCCAGTAGGATTGAAATAAAGCTCTTTTTTTCTAAAGTAACAAATTTATGTGCCGTACTTTGGCAAGTTTCTTTTTTTAACCCTTTTTAACCTGCTCTATTGTTTTCTAAATTTAAATAGATAAAACCCTGAAGAGTGGACACCCCTGGTTCTATAGGTCAGAGGTCACAGGATGGATATAGGCATAGACAGAGTGACTATCTACAGAAAAATGGCCACAGATAACAAAACATCATCAACAGAATTTCACCCCGTCAGTGTAACCTTCAGTTCGACTTATTGCTTTCAAAGACAACAAATAAAAAGTATAATAAATTAAGGAGATTATATAACAAACAACTAATTAATCAAAAAAACATTTGAAAATAAAGACCAAATAGACATCAGTAAAGATAATAGCATTATATTAATTACATTAAACATAAGTCCTGGGTAAATGATTGTCTCTAAGTATAATAAACGCTGAAAGTAGTCATGGGACAGTGTCTCTTGTAGCCCTGAGTACGTGAGTCCCTGATAGGTTGAAAACCTGGTGTAGTCTTAATGTCACTCCTGATGACAACCAGGTAGAGAATTATTATATTTACAGCTGTTGCTCCTGGCAACACAGTCCACTGTGAGTCACACAGTCTTGACTCTTTGTCCCTTGGGCTCAAAGATCACTTATGCATGATCCTCTGATTCCTGCTTGACGGTGACATTGGCAGGAAGTGGGGGGATGGGGCTGCTGTGCTGGATCTTGATGACTGACGTCTCATTCTGGAGCTTGTAGGCATCGTAACCCACGGAAAGAAGCTCAGTGGCGCTGCCCTTGTGGCGGGGATGAAGGTGAGAGGACTTAATGTCAGCCTCCCTCCACAGCATCCCCAAGACTTGTTTCTCCAACATGGCCTCCACCTCCACCCCTCCCTGAAGGTGCTCCAGCCGCTCGGCGTGCTCACTGATGTCGAAGCGCTCGATCTCCTCATTGGCACGTTGCACCTCATCCATTGCAGCCTGACTAGAAACAGCTGGACTGTTAGAGCCCGATTTTGCTGCCAGGCAGTAGCCTTTCAGGTGGAGTCGCAGGCTGCACAGGTGGATGTAGTGGCGGTGGCAGTGGGGACATTTGTGAGGACGCTCACGAGAGTGCAGGCGCTTGTGCAGCTTGAGGTGGACAAACTGGGTGAACTTGGCGGGGCAGAGTTTGCAGTGGTAGGGCTTCTCCCCTGAGTGGAGGCGAAGGTGTGTTTTCAGGTTGCTGGTGCTGCTGAAGCGCTTGTGACAAACCTGGACAAGGAGAAACAACAAAACAAACCTCAGCAGCTTGTAGCAACCCACCAACTAACCATCATGTCTGGCCATTAATTCATTTCTAAAAGCTCATCATCTTCAGCATTAGTTCTCACCTGGCATTCATGTGGCTTTTCCCCTGTGTGGACAAGATAGTGTTTCTGGAGGTGAGCCAGTTGGGTGAAGCCTTTGTTACAGGTTTGACATTTGAAGGGTCTCTCTCCACTGTGAACACGAAGATGAACCTGAAGAAAAAGAAAAACTCTACTTAGGCTTATTCAGATATTGTAATAATCAAAGAAACCATTGTGTGACACTCCTTGCTTGGTTAAGTGCAGCAAACCTTGAGTCATCAGAGAAAAAGGAATGTAATGATAATAATGCAGTAGATCAGACAAGCAGATATGATGTCTGGAGCCTCACCTTCAGGTTTGACAGCTGTCCAAAGGTCTTGCTGCACACATTGCACTCATACTTGATTTTGCCATTCTGCTTCTTTAGAGGGTACGGCAGTGCCTTGTAACCGGCTGAACCTGCGCCACGCTTCACTTTGGTCAGGTTGATGGCCTCCTCATTGGAGCAATGCTCGCTGGTGTTACCCAGCAGGGCTGAGGTAGGCTTGGTGGGCATCCGTTCGCTGGGAGGGGCAGTGCCTGCTGTCGGGGAGCCACTGGAGGGTGCACGGGCTGATACATGTGGGTGGGGGTGTCCGGGATAAGAGTGGTGAGGCCCTGCTTTGTCCTTCAGAGAGGTTGCAGCTGAGAAGGCACTGGTGGGCCCAGGAAGGAGGAAGTCTCTGTGGCCAGAGATGGAGGAGGGGTGGACGGAATCAGACATCAAGAAGTGCCTTGCTGCTGTGTCAGAGGGCAGGAGGGGCACGTGAGTGGGCAGGAGGCTACTGTAGAGAGGGTACATCCTGGGAAAGATCCCTCCTACAGTGGGGACTCCTCCACCAGGCAGAGGGTAATGATGAGGCAGGAGGTAGCGTGAATAGGGAGCTCCTGGGGAGTAGAAGGGTGAGGAGAGGGGGGCTGATGGTGGGGAGTAACCAGGGTATGAACCCAGTCCAGTGGGGTAGAAAGAAGCTGGAGACAGTGCTGGACCTGAGGGGCTTCCCTGAGGGCTGCTGTCTGGGCTGCTCCTTGCTGAGGGGCTGGGTGTAGCCAAGGACTGGTTGCTGGGGGAGCGTGTTGAAGGGTAGCAAAGCTGGGCTGATTTGTGACTAAGGCAGTCTTCAGGGATGTGAGGGTGGGGTCTGAGCGCTGCGTAGACAGCGCGAGGATACAAGGGACGTTCAGGACTGTTGGTGCAGTGCGGGCGGGTGGGAAGCGGTCGGCTAGGTTCCCTCTTAGTGGATGAGGTGCTATTGGAACCACGCAGAATGGAGAGGACGCTGTGCTCCCTCTTAGGCGGGGTGAGGGTCACTGCGGCAGGGGATGGGCTGGAGGCTTCAACCAAAGGCTCCTCGCTGCTCACCTGCTGCTGCTTGACCTCCAAGAGAGACTGCTCTGTTGAGACAGAGTGAAGAAGAAAGAGGTCAGCAGGAGTTCGTAAGATAGAAATGATTCAAAGTTTAGCTGTTTAAAGTAGTAACGCACTTCCTAGTATATATATATATATATATATATATATACTGTTACATATAGTAGTATCGTCTATTTAACAGTATATAGATACTCAAGTGTCTTTAAAGATACAGCAAGTCTCCGCAGTTACAAAGTTGTATGTGTGTGTCACAGGGTTAAGAAACACCATAAGTAACTCGGCTGGCCAATTAAGGTGACAGATTTGACGAATGAGGGGAGTGAGGGGGGAGGGCGGGTGCCAAAGACAGGAAGTGAAGCGTGACAGCTGCCTTCGGGCATTGTGTGTGTGTGTGTGTGTCTATAAAATCAAGATAAAATCAGAATGGTAGAAGACAGACAGGGCTGATGGAAGGTTTCCTGCTAAAGATATCCTCAGTAAAAGCTTGGCCTCCACCTGCCCTCCACACACACACACACATAGAAACACACCCACCACATGTGACAAGGTACACACACAGAGACGTCTGCAGACAAAAGCCTCTGTGTGATTTGTTAACTCTCCCACTTTCAGAGAGCACACACACACACATACACACACGTACACACACACTTTTGATCCAGCTCCTAGTTTTTCCAAGTCATTTGCTATTGTTTCCGGGTCAAAGGTTAAATTAGAGAGCTTCCTCCTCAGTCACTCACACCTACTGTCTCTTCTGCATGATGAAAGAGTGGATTAGGAGGAGATCTCACACACACACTCTCTAAAAGCCCTGAGACGTCGTCGAGCAGCACATCTTGGTTGTTAAACGACTGCAGTCGTGCTCTTAAAACGCAGCCGTCTATTATCTGTAAGCTCATTTACTGGCCAGTCAACTTTTTTACCACGAGGTCGCTCAGAGGGGAGTGTGTGTGTGTGTGTGAAAGAGAAGGAGGTTGTCAAAGTTAATCCCGAGTGCCAGCACTGGTGAAATGCTTTAACCACCCCGATTCACTCCCTCACACACCCACAAACACGCATTCACGCAGTGACCCTTGCATCAGTAGTATAACGGCAGTGTGTAAACACTGAGGTTATCAGTTAGCCTTCCTCCTCTTCTTCCTCCTCCCTCCTTCCCTCTTCAGGAAAACAAACAGGGCAGCCATCTTGGAGATATCAATCTGTCAACACAGCCCTTCTGCCAGGAAGTTCAAGTAGTCAACAGAGGGGGTGGGAGGCCCCGACTCTACCTCTAGCACTCTCTCCTCCACCTTCTCTCTGGTCTTTTAGTGGCAAATATATCAGAGCAAATGGCCAACATACACTTACACATGCACATTATGTATGAGCTTGCATGTGTTGAAAAGAGTGGGTGTGAATGCGTAGGCATGTCCCGGCTATGACTGTGTGTGCGTGTGTGTGTGTGAGAAGGGAGAGTGTTTTTATCAGCAGAGCAGAGTGTCTTAGAACGCAAAACACACACACACACACAGCTAACAGGTGCTTTCAAGTGCTAACACCTAAAGAATGCTAAATGACGGCAACAAAAACGAGTGAGAGAAGAAGAGAGAAGAGAAAGTGAGTGAGCGAGACAGTGAGACACTCATTTTGATCACACACACACACACACACACACGTCTGCTTTTGCTATGACTGAGCTGGAAAGAGTAAAAACACGATACATATAACCTGCAGATGTTGTCATACTCCTCAGAAATATAATACAGGATGTCACCTGGTTTGGACTAGTAACTCTGGCGCCCCCACTGGGACACAAAGTGAAATTTCTGCACAATCTAACGGGCGGCAAAATTTTGTCTGATCAATGAAGTACGTATGTTCTAACAATCAACAGTATTTCTATCTACTGTCATTGAAAACAAACTTGGTGTACGTACATAGCTAGCTAACCTAGATACCTAACAAAACATGGCGCTGCGTTTTTATTTTTTGTATGAACAGCAAACGCAGCTACGACGTTCATAATGCTGAATAGCTAGAACTCAAAATGTCGGATACTGCAGGTTAACAAGCTTACTGAAATATGTGGATTGCATTTCTTCAGTCCGTGGTACGACTACAAGGATACATGAGAGTAGCTTCCTCTTCGTTTACCTTTTGCCCTTTTAAGTTGGTTTCACTTTAACGGAACTTAGTCAGAAAGATTGTGGTTTTCTTGGTTTTACTCAGATTATTTCTGACTCTCCTTTGTAGAGATAAAACTCGTGTGGGCCACACCAACAGTCATAAGTCATTTTAGGAGCATTGTGCTCATCAGACCGAACTAAAGAAAAAAGGCCCAAAGACAAAACTGAAGCCGAGTGCAGGTAACTTGTTCTGCTGCGGGTAAAAATCAGAATTCAAGTCACTGGCAGGTTAACAGGAGCCTGTGGGGCTCAGTGACAGAGGAGCCTAATTAAAGACAACTATATACTGTATACACACATAGACCTGCGAGTGGGGAAGGGAGCGGGGGTATGACCCCCAGGTCATGCGCATTTTTCCCTGGGCAGTGGAGTCACCCAGGCTGGGTCTGCAGGTTCTCTGCCACATTAACACTGCTATTAGCCTGCAGTCACACCTGGAATCCCCTCAGCTCCCACTTGCTCTCTCTCTCTTTGTGTCCCTCTTTGCTCCCCCTTGTGCTGTGTCATTGATGTGTATGAAGGGTGAATCTGAGTGTTTTATGTGGTTTATATAGAGGTTTCTGGTTGACATTAACATTTATGGGATTAATATTGTCTGTAAAACATTAACACAAAAGAGGAGGTATAAATATTCTTGTCAGGTTCTTGTCTCCGTGAGGACAGAGACATCTGACGCCAGCATTTAGACATTTCTCACAAAAAAGGTCACTGAACACACACAAACACACAATTGTCAGGTCCTTTTATTGTAGTTGAGCAAAGCTGTGTGTGTGTGTGTGTGTGTGTGTGAGTGAGTGAGAGAGCTTTCATGTTAAAAGTGGGTCTTTAAGTGTGTAAGACTGTGGCATTAGAGGCCATATCCCCCTGTCTGTGCAATTACACTGTCACCAACACACACGCACACAAATACAAAAATACAAAAAAAAGAAAGAAAAAGAAACGATGGCACTGACAGAGATGAAAGGTTGTTGGTCTTGTGCTTTTGTGCGTGTGTGTGTGTGTGAGATAATGACAGGCTAACTTTCAGAGAGGAAGGAGACAGCTACACTCAAACACACTGTTAAGCTTTAAGAGCGGCGACAGGACACAGTCAAGACACACACACACACACACAACCTACATTGTCTATTGATTTTGTGTTATTTTGATGTTTTTAATGATAAAAAAATCTGCTCTTTCACAGTAAAGGTCTTGTGATTTCTGCTGCAATTAGAAAACATTTGAAATATATTTTTCATATACATCAGTCATTTACTGACTTCTTCTAAAACATAATTCCATATTTCTTGTGAATCTAGTGAATGTCTTGTTGCTCATTTACAGATTGAAAAAAGTACTTGTTAAAAGCCAAATGAACTTACTGAGTTTCTGCATCATCAGCTCTCCTGACGGTGGGTAGTGGAGGCGGCGGGCGAAATCGTGGCAGTACCAGACGAGCAGCTCAGCACCGGCAGGGACGGGCTTCACCGTGTAGAAATAAATCTCCATGCCGTTCTGACACGCTGCGAGATTTTGCTCTGCCGCTGAGTGGGCCGGGTTCACGTACCGCATCCAGTTAGAGCGAGTCTCATCCAGGCCGTCTACAAAGTGATGGAACTCTCCGTCCACAAAGATCTGGAGCAAGGAACAGAAAGAAACGAGGTAGAAATATTAATATAATTTTATGCAGTTATTTAGCTGCAAGCAAAAAAAGACATTTTCATTTTTCCTTTGAATTTTCTTTTAGTTGTAGTTTTCATTCAGCAGTTGAAATCAGTTGAAAAAGAAGCAATAAAATAATTTTAATGAAAAATATGTAAATAATCTTTTTCTCTTCCTTCATTCAGTTATATTGAAAAAGTCTGGTTACTAAATAAATGCATGAGTAAATTTTAAACTCTGTGAACACAGCAACAGCTAAATTAGTAAGTAATTAACTGAGCACATATATCAATAATCAGTTCAATAATAAAGGAAGTAACTACATATTTAAGCAAATAAACAGTGGAAAGAAAAATGAATTAAGACCCAGTGTGACTGAGAAACCAAGTAAATTAGTTACTGATGACTGATGACTACTGATTGATCAGTACTTCTTTTAAGTAAGAATGAAAGAGTTTGGCAACAATATCATCAAGTAAGCGTTGAACTTGCCGAATATAAAGTAATAACTAACAAAGTGACCTGTTCAAGCCTGTTTTAATACAAGTTACACTACATCCACCCATCTTATTTTTTTCTTATCTCTCCATCCTTTCATCCGCTCACCATGTTTCGCTCTTCACCTTCATCTCCTTCAGATGTACAGACAGCGAGTATATTGAGAATGAGATCCTATTTTATATTGAAAAGAGAAAGGACGGACCAACTCATTTTCTGCTTCTCTTCCCCTCTCTCTCTCTCTCTCTCTCTCTCTCTCTCGCTCTGTCTTTCACTCTCTCTTTATCTCAGTCTCTCGGTTCTCTCAGCTCAGTGTGTGTCTGCGTGCGTGCGTGCGTGCGTGAGAAAGTGAGAGATGAATTGAACACCTTTGAGCTGTAGGGTTTGCCTGTGGTTAGACGTATAGTGACATGCACACTGCGTAGGCGGTGGTCAGGTAGGTGGTTTGTGAGCGTGTGTACTCTCACTGTCAGTTACTGGTAGTGATGGAGACAAATGTATTCTACCAAACCTTGTGTGTGTGTGTGTGTGTGTGTGGACTTACAGGAACCATAGCGCGACATGTTATTTGTGTAAAAGTGACATCACATCCTCATTTCTCTTTCTCACACACAGACACACACAGAAAAACAGCGAGCCCAGTTTCCTGTTCCACTGACTGATTTTAGACGTCACAGGAAGGGGTCCCTCCGGCTTCTGAGGAAGTTTGTGTGTCTTTATTTGTGTGCGCTTTCCGTATATATGTGTGCGTGTGTGTGTGTACTCACCCTCCAGAAGTACTTGCGGTTGGCGTCTCTGGGGACGCTGTCAGCCGTGTAGATCTCGCCCACCAGGGGACCGAAGCGAGTTCCTTTGGGGATGTACTCTCTGCTGCACACGCCAGCCACCTGCATGAAGACACACAAAAACGGCCAAGTTACACAACAGAAGAAGTCAGAAGCCACATAATCGCCACAGGAGATCATTTCTTCCTGTGGCCATAAAACTCTATAATTCCTCCACCCTCTGTAAAGGGGAACGGGGAGAACAACAAACATAATTATTATTATTTACATCCATTTTGAGATTTCTTTGTTCTTATCATGTTTTTGGTTTTGTATATTCTGTTCTTTGTGTATTTGTGTATTAGTATTCTGTGTTGGTGCTGATCTTTGTTTCTGGTTGTGGTTCTTTTCTTTCTTTTTGAACTGAGAGCAGCTGTAACGAGGCAAAACAATTTCCCTCTGGGATTAATAAAGTTTTTTGAACACACACAGTTTTAGAGACTCGCCAAGTAATAACCTAAGTCTAAAGATAACAAAAGCATAGTCCTGTGTTCATTTGTAACACTTTTACCTTGGTTTCTGGGTGAATGGGTGTGAAATTTGTTCTTTTGTTGGGTTTTCACAGTGGCTCACATGCTTCTAATAACATATTAATAACAGGTGCAGCTTTATTAATTCATTACCCCTCACTGGCATATCTGCCATCGACCACTGACAGCAAGGCAGCTACAGAAAGTCACATGACATGCAAGTATCAATGAGCATGTGTGTGAAAACTTTTAAAATTTTCATATATTGTCTCCCGTAATCTCTCAAAATGCCAAACTGTAACCTGTGAAACTATTAGCATTGATGAAAGAGATGCATCTGACCACATGGCTTGATGTAGATAAAGACTGTTTGTGTGTTTTCATGCTGTCATGCACATCTATCAGTGATATGTGTCATTAAGTGTAATTAAGTCTTACTGTGTGCCTGCTGTCAACAGAGACAGTGATTAATGAACCAGCGTGATGCTTCCATTCATTAAAGGAGAGTGTGTGTGTCTGTGTGTGTGGCTGAAGAAAAACAGTGAAATCTCTTCTTTCAAATCTCTCTCTCTCTCTCTGCCTTCACACCTCCTCTCGTCGCCACATCAAACTAAAACCGCCGGGGGAGGGGGGGCGGGGGGGGGGGGCATCCAGATACTCAAAAGAAAAATCTTTTGTTTCTTCTTTTTTTTTAGTACTTGTTTGATTCAATCAAAGAACAAAAAATGGGAGGAGGACAAGGAGAAGGAGGAAAGCGAGGGATTATGTGGCGACTAGACGTCAGGCTCCAGTCGTGCGCGGTAGAGAAACACACTCAGACACATTTTCTTCATGCACAACCCACGCAAACAAACTTCTTTCTCAAATTCCCTTGTTCCCTGCTAATGTGGGAAATCCCCATTTCCCCTCTGTACGATCAGACGTGTGTGTGTTAGCGTGCACACGCACGCACACACACACACACACACACACACACACACACACACACACACCTTTCACTTACTAACAGGTTTTTTACAATGTTCTCTCTCTTTCTTTACTTCCACCAAAACTCTATTTTCTTTGATCAGAGCGTTCTCAGCTTTTCCCTTCTTCCTCCCTCATTCCAGATAAACTGCTGATTATCTGATAGCTGATTGGCTGATGGTGTATCAACTGCTGCCTTTCTCTCGCTGGCTGTTTCCTCAGTTTCCCGTTGATATGACTGTGATGAGAAAATCTATGTGATCACGCTGCTTTTAGCTTACAGAGACAAAGTGGCTCACAAAGTGTCAAAATGGACAAAGTTATGACCTTTTGACCTGAAGTCATGCGCCCCCCCCCCCAATCCAAACTGCAGTGGGAGATTAATCGAATGTGTTTGTCTTTTTGACTTTTTCACCTCAAGTTTGATCAGTGAGAGAAATGTGGTCACGAGGTGAAACCAAACCTGCTGAGAATAATCTTCTACTCCGAATCAAAAGATCTGAATGTACCTTAAAATCACTGCGAGCTGCTGTAGATTTGATATCTGAGGTCAAAGTTCATATCAAACCTCTGTAACTGCTGAGTGTAATCATTCGTGGAGTATTTGATGAGATGCTGAATTGTGCCCCCCTCTGGCTGGGATGGGTATTGTGAAAAGGAGCTCTATGGAGCATGACACACACACACACACACGCAGATCAAGCCCTCGTCTTTTACTCATATGATGAATGAGTTTTAATTTATGGATACGAGCTGATGAAGTCACAGCTTAAATGGTGCACTTCATTTACAGTGTGTGTGTGCGTGTGTGCGTGCGTGTGTGTAAATCCTGCTCCAGGCGTTTCACACAGGCTTACGCACAGATTCCTCTCTGTGCTGTGTGTGAAGCTTTACAACGAGACACGACCCCTTCTTCATTACATGACCCAAGTCTGACTCATGTGTGTGTACGTACAGATGGCGTTCTCTGCCTGAGTGTGTGTAAAATTGTGTCTGGAGGTTAAGTTTTTATTTTGCTATGTGTGTGTTGAATCTGACCTCTTTGCTGTCAGCTGGGTGTTTGAAGGCCAGGTTTCGAGGCAGTGACGCCTCAGCTCTGGTTGCCATCGTCACCGTGGTGTCACCGTCCGACCCCGCCTCCCACGGCGTGTCTTTGACGATGTATGTGCACTTCTCCTCGAACTCAGCCTCCGTCCATCGGGTCATGTCCACTTCCTCCATCTCCATCTCCATGTCAGCGTCTGTGTCTGTCAGTGTCTCAGCTCCATCTGAGCTAGAGCTGGTGGCAGTGGCGGTGGCAGTGGAGGCCATCTTGGGTCTGTGGTGCGAGTCTTCCTGCTCCATGGTGTGCGCCCCCTCACTGGTCAACATGGCCGAGCTATGAGAGGTCGCCTGGTGGAAACAAGGGCAGGGAAAAAGTTTAGATTTTTATTCACTTAAACATTTCCACAGTCAAATTTTGAGAAGCCCCATATGAGTGTTGGAAGGACGGAAAACAAGAAGGAAAGGAGAGAAAGAAAGAAAGCAGAGACAGAGAGGTGGTGGACTGGTGTGTGTGGAAAAAGATAAAAGAGAAAAACACAAAGTAGATGTGGGAGGAAAAAAGATAAGAACTGAAAAGACGAAAGCAAGAACAGAGAAAGATCAGCATGAGACAAAGACAGAGAGATGAAAGATGAAGACAGAGAGAGAGAGAAAAAAGTGGAGAGTAAGAGCTGTGATTATTATGTGTTGTGACTCAGGGAGGAGGGGGGTCTGACTAACCCTGCTGTCACACACACACACACACACACACTTAGAAACAGACAGGAAACAGTTTGACAAAAAAAAACAACTAATTTTGGAAACAATTAGAGGATAAAACATTCATTCATCCATGATTCCAGAAATCATTAGCTCACTTTAATATAGTCACCAAAATATATCCAAACCCATTATTTCCTCTTTATGTTATTAGTTTGTTTGATACATGATGAAAAACACATTATGAAACATTATATGTACTATAAGTTTTTCTCATTTCCATAAAAAACATAGCATTAGATATAACATGAGAAATAAGATGTGAGATTTTTCAGACTGGTGTTTTACTACTTAAAAAATAAAACAACTAATTCTGACCCTTTTGCAAATTAGTCTGCTGAAGTTAAAACTGGTCTACGAGTGTTGGTTAGTAAAAAAAAACTTCTTTTATTATTACTTGAACTTAATTTCTCAGTCCACCTTCTCTCTCTGAGTCTGACTCAATTTAACTTTAATTCATTTTAGTTTGTACGTGGATGAGAAAGTTTGAATTTACTCACTACTGTTGTGGATTTACTCAGATAATATGAATCTAAAATCTCCTCTGTATCCTCCCTTTGTAGATCTCCCCCCCCCCCCGCGTGTCTCCCTGGGGTTGAAGAAAAAGGAAGGAAACACTGTCTGTGTCTGAATGAAGCTAAAATTGGAAGCAGAGTGGCACAGCAGCGGAACCGGCAAATCATCCCGACTCCCAGCGTGCGTGTGCCTGTGTGTGTGTTTTGGTAATGGACAGTAGGAGGAGGAGGAGGGGGGTGATGAGGAAGGGAGCGCCAAAACTTTTCCATTTGGGGGGCCACAGCAGCGCAAACAAAACTTCAAACATTATCCCACCCAAGACAATCCCACACGCACAAACGCACACACACACATACACACACACAGATCTCTAGCAGGGACAAACATGCTGCTCATCCCACGCAGACGAGCGGAAAGCAGCAGATCTTCAATAACCACACTCAACTCCACACTGTGAATTCTTCTGCAGCCGCAACAAAGAAAATTATTTCTACATCCAAGTGGCTCCAGACAGAGCTAACGACTTTTCCTCCTCACAGAAATCAACTCAAAGTGCCTCTGGTTGATGAGACTTTCATATTAAATATCTCCTTCAGGAACCAAACTTGGGCAAAAACACTGAGTTTAGAGTCATGAGCCTCATACTCACCTTGTAAGTAAAGTAATTTTGATGTTTTTGACCTCTTATATATCACACAGAGCTGTTTCTTTATTCTAGATGTGCAAGTAAATGCTCTTTAATTATTACAAAAGCCCCAAAAACATGAAAGAGTTGATGTAGTCTGCTTAAGTCTATATCCTTATTTCAGCAATAAAACTCACCGGACTGGAGAAAAAGCAACACGTTAAATTCCAAAATTCAAATCTCACAAGACCGCAAAATCCACTATTTGACTTGTAAACTGCTGGAGAACCAGCCAGAAAATGAAATTTCTCGCCGTCAGCGGCTGCACCTATTCCCACAAAGCATTTGCCATTTAAATGAAGCACTTTGATAACTGCTCAGATATGGAGATTGTTTCTCAATATTTCACCTCTGAGCAGAACCCTGGATTCTTTTTGCATAACAGCTGCAACACTGAAAACTAATAGTGAAACCAAGAACCAAGAAACAATGCACCTCACACATTCAGATCAACTGAAATGATACGAGCTGAATCTGCACACAGTCACAGGGATTTTAAAATTAATAAGTCAAGATGAAACTGTTTATCACCAGTCGGTGAAAAACCAATCAGGCGCCTTCTTATTTTAAATCCTCATGGATGTTTTAAAATGACCAATAGTTCTGCAAAAAGGCCTTAAATCCCAAACAAACTTAGAAAATCACATTTTAAATTCTAAAAATGCAGAAAAAAATATAAAAGTTGATGTTCCAAGATTTTATAAATAAGTTGTAATTTGATTTTCTCAATAAGATCATGTTAGAAATAAAACCTGTCAGAAACAAGCACCACAAATCTGCTTAAATATGATGGTTATAAGGAAAAAAACTGGATTCAAGAGGCCAAGGTTGTTTTAAAGTGAAATCTTTATATGTCCTTTAATAAACCAGGATTTTCAACTCAACTGCTAAATTAAAAAAAAAGATAAAAAAACAAGGAGAAAACAGCTCAAATGTTTTTCAGAAAAACAAAGTAAACAAAGAAGAGGTTGATAGTTTCTCCTTCTTTTGGAGAAACTGTGAAAAGTCAAAGCTGCGCCGTACTCACCGTGTAACTTTGGTCCCATCCACACATAGGGACGACCGGTCAGATCCTCTCAGTGCGTGTGAGAGGACAGAGTGTGTGTGCAGGACAGGTGCAGTTCTCCCCCTAAGTCCGTCGGTCCAGCTCTGAGTGCTGATACTCCACACTGGTGCGAGTGTGTGTCTGTGAGCCAAAGTGTGTGTGTGTGTGATCCACTCAGTGTCCTGTGTTCAAATGCCTGACTCTCAGATGAGTTGGAAGGAGTCTCTCTTCAAGCTCCACCTCTTACCCCTCCCACTCCACTCCCTCCTTTACACACACACACACACACATGCGCGCACACACACACACACATACACACAGACACACA
>JAUBNQ010048259.1:0-19971 GCA_032353495.1 Ctenopoma kingsleyae | reverse complement strand
TCAAGAGGGAGTTTTTCCTCTCCACTGTTGCCTCACGTGCTGCTCAAGTGGGACTGTTGGGTTTTCTACACTCTGTACATTTATATATATATATATAATGTGCAAAGGTCTTAAAACCTTATACTGTAAAGTGCCCTGAGATAACTTATGTTGTGAATTGGCGCTATATAAATAAAGTTGAAGTTGAAGTTAAAGTTGAAGTTCTTCATGTGATACAGAGCGCCCTCTATTAATGGGCTGCCACATGCACAGATGGTTACCGTTAGCATTCTTTCCTGCTGAGGGAACTTGGCTCATGCCCCTCTGGATGTGGACTCCATTCCTGATTAACCATGTGATGTGAGGCAGGATTTCCTTCTTTTCTTTTTCCTCTGTTCTTTTTCTAGCAGACTCCAGTCCTGTTTAACCATTACAATCACATACACATAGTCCAGGGGTGCCGAGGTAGTGCAGGTAGATCGTGTGCTATTTAAAAATATCAGACATATGTTGATTGATACACTGATACAGTGAGGCCAGTCTGAAATTTCCTATAACACATGGGTCACCACGCACGCGAGCTACTGCAAATCTACAGTTTCCTAAGTGCTGAGCCTTGTGTTAAATCATTTTTTCACTTGATAAACTTACTTTTGCTGTAGGTATGGAGTAGTTAAGTCAAATGACAATTGCCTGTTGTTCTACTGTCACACTAAAGTTATGGTATGGCCATTTAGGAGGATAGCACTGAGGCCTAGCTAGAAAACGTATGGCCCGTTACTGATTTTAACAATACATGCTTGCAAAACAAAGCATGGCAAATTTCTAAAAAAAACAAAACATTGTTTTCCAGCAACAACAAATAAATACATCCACTAACGAAGAAAACTTAACTAATTTCCTTAAGTCTGCTTTGCTAAATTTCTTCACATAAAAAAAACATTATATAATATATAAATTCAAACACTGTGACAACAATATGTGTTATTCGTTTGTAGGGGTCTCATTTCTCACGCTCCCAAACTTCCTCTTTAATCAGAAAATTGCTAATCTATATTCTGTGAAGCAAAAATGGGAAGTTGTTTCTCTTTTGACAGATAAGACCATCACCTCTTTATTTCAGTCTTTACTATTTTATGTTGAAAAGACAAAGTTTGTGTTTTATTACACAAACATGGTTAGAAATGCAATCAGAAATGGAAATTATGTGACTAAATAAATAACATTTTTCTCCAGTGTACATTGAAGAGTTCTTGGTTCCCCTCAGCTCTGCATTCTTCAGTCCTTAATCCTGCATCTGTTTTCATACTCATCCCCCACATTGATGTACTGGTTCTGGTTCTCCAGTCTCCTCCTCTAAGCTATATGTTCTTATTCAGCTTCACTTCTTGTTCTTTCTACACACGATTTCCACATTTTTATAGACAAGAATCAAGGAGCTTCAAGCCTGCATGTAGAAAGTTACCAGAATCTTATAATAATTATAATAAATAATACGAGCCTGTGGGATTAATCAAGTTTCTCTCTATGTTTCCTCAGGTGTCCTCGACCTCGGAGCTGTAGTTGCTGGACCAGCCAACCTGTCCAGTCCCTCGTCTGCTGCTCTTTGTTGTTGTTGTTGTTGTTGTGTTTGTCTCTGTTGCCTGCTGTCCTTTTGTCTCTCCTCTGTCGCCTCACCCCAACCGGTCGAGGCAGATGGCCGTCCACCCTGAGCCTGGTTCTGCTGGAGGTTTCTTCCTCTATAATTTAGTCAAGAGGGAGTTTTTCCTCTCCACTGTTGCCTCACGTGCTGCTCAAGTGGGACTGTTGGGTTTTCTACACTCTATATATATTTATATAATATAGATAATGTGTAAAGGTCTTAAACCTTACACTGTAAAGTGCCCTGAGATGACATATGTTGTGAATTGGCACTATATATAGAAATAAAGTTGAATTGAATTGAATTGAATTGAAGAGAATCGATACCAGGTGGTGTTAACGAAGTTCTTTGTCTGTTGGAGTAAAACTTAGGAGTGAAAGTGGGGAGCTGATTGTGTGTATTTTGTCTGTGTTTAAACAAAATGGGAAGCAGCTGTGTTAAAAAACAAAGAAGAGCTCACCGGTGATGCAAATTACATGTTCTTAAAGGATCCTAAAAATGTAGATTATATGGAAAAGTTGAAAAGGAAATGCAATTTTTTTTGACTGGTAAACAAAATTAGTAAAAGCAATTGAGAGGGGGAGGAGGATGAGGTAGGTTAAGGTAGGTTGCTTATTTTGCTTAAAAATAAGCAAAGTAGGTTGCGACAAGCAAAGAGTTGGGTCACAGAGGCCCACAAAAGGAAGGCCTCCAATAACAGAGAAAAGTGTGACAACCCTGGCTTGCATGGGGTTGTCTTTGCCTGCTTGTCTGTTTGTTTCCTGCAGGTGATAAGGTCTCAACCAGTCCAATCTGGTTGAGCAGGTGCATCTGGGCCCTGTACACCTGTACAGCCACTTAAGGACCCTGCATTGTGCTGCTCTGTCTCTCTCTTTTTCGTCCTCGGAGCATGCTGCTGTGGAGCTGCTGCCGGCTGCTGCTTCCTCGACTGCTCCTGCATTTGGTCTGCCATGTACCTCATTTTGGTTTTGATTTACGCCACACTCTCACAGCACACCTGCCATGCATCCACTCACACACTCACTGACCTACTGACTCTCACGCCTCAAGTTTTGTTTCCTTTTGTATTTATTTGTTTAATTAAAACACTTCAGGGCCCCTGATCACCAAACAAGATCTGGACCCAGCTACGGATGGTAGACTGTGAAGTCACCTAAAATGAAAAGCTTTGAGAATCTGGAAAATGACACAGAAACTTATCCAATGATTCGGGTGCCTAACCCACATGGGGATGGCGCTCATCCAGTGATGGCTGTATATAGACCCTGGACAAATGAGGACGTAAAAAAAACAGAGGGTATACCCCACCCAAAAGTAAACTCGCACTAATTTGAGCAGGGAGTCAGAAACCTCTATGACAGTTACAGATTAAACTGTATAGAATTAGAAAGGGGCATAAGGCAGATTGTGGGAGGGGATATACAATAGATAGATACACAAATATCAGGCTAGAGCTGATTGGACAGGAATCAACAGATGCATCCAAAAGGATGATGAAGATGTGGATCACTTCTATTATAGTTTATAAGAAGTATGTGACAACCACAGAGCCTGGATAATGATAGCCCATATGAACAACAACTAAAAAATGCTTTCATGAAGAACTGTCTTCCTCAGATCTGCAGCTTTGTAACAAAACATATGATAAATCATCGCACCAGCAGATTGACAGCCCTATTAGCCTACGCACGTCATGCAGAACATTTTAGAAATAAGAAAAAGAATAAAAAAGGACAAGCGTTTCTATAGATGAAGGGACAACTGTGTTCCTGATGGATAGAGGTTATAGGGATAGAGGACGTAACAGTGAGAGTGTTGGAGGATGGGGCACAGAGATAGAGGGCATGTGGCCGTTTAGGACATTTAGCCAGGGACTGCAGAGAGAAGACGCACAGGAAGGAATAGGAAGAGCTATGGCACATGAACCACGTGATGGTGCCTGCAAAAGATGGATAGAACTTTTCCCAACAGCTACTCCACCTGCACTAACAGCAGCAAAAGCGTTGGTAAAGGAGATAATCCCACGGTTATTTTTTAACTTATTTTTTAGCTCTAACCTAACGGAGGTTCAAGTACCAGTAGTTGGGAACAGACAGTGTGACTGTGACTATGGAGTGGGCTCTCCAGCACCTGCAGCTGAAGGTGAGTACATCTTTTTACATACTTATAAATATATAATATATATATGTACACTAATTCTATAGTATAATTAATATAATTATATTATAATTATTTTAAAAAATTGTTGCAGCTTTTCATTGAAGCTGAATTTTATTCAGTTTTATTTGTATAGCATCAAATCAAACCTAAAGTCATCCCATGGCCCTTTAAAGTGTTTAAGGTTTAAGATCTCACACAGAATATAAATAAATACAGAATAATGTAGAAAACCCAACATTCACACTTGTGCAGCCCCATGTTAGATAAAATGTTAGAAGAATGAAGTGAACTTAAGTTAACTTTATTTAGTCATTCTATGTTAACTGTTTAATCTTGTAGATCTGCTTTGCCTCAGGGCATGTTAACCATTTACCACACAGGGATACACCTTTTCTTCATGTCCTGGCAAAGTGACTATGTCGCCTTTGACCCCATTCAGAGACATGAAAAGGTGCCTTTTCCTGTGATTTGGTGCTATGTAGAGATGAATCAAAAATGAGTTTTAAAGTAAACCATAGAGAATTTTAACATTACGGTCATTAAAACGTGGTTTATTGCCACATTGATTGCCAATACACCTTTGTGTGTGGAGTTGCCTCCCTTAATACTTTTCAGTACGTGTTAATGTTATTAGTCTTACATTTTGTTATAAATGCTTACATTGATTATGATTACCCGCATACATATGGATTTTATAACTGTACAATATTAACTTAAGTATTTCTAAGGAGGATAATGATGTATGTATATTAGAATATTTATCTCTTGATATAGTTATATACTTCAATTAGTTTATCCAAAAACTGAAAACTAGTTGATTTTAGACGTTGACACCACAACAAAGAGAAGGAAACAGAAACAAACTTAATGGCAGTTCTTCTCTGTATTTACTATATGTCAGCTTGTTCACGTTGTGGTGACCTTACTGTCTCTCTCTCTTCAGTGTGTGGTCAGGCTGGTTTCAACCCCAGCATTATTGGAGGACAGGAAGCTCCTCCAGGTAACTGGCCCTGGCAGGCTGCTCTATTCAGATATGGGTCTTTCTCCTGTGGAGGATCCCTCATCAACAAGGAATGGGTGCTGACTGCTGCCAGCTGCTTGCCAGGGTAATACCATGACAAAACCACCAATAGTGAATTAACTATAAATAGTGTTGTGTTCAGATTAATAGCAATCTGACATACTAATAGCCTGATTGATCACTGTTTTTGGTAGAAATTCTATTTCTACATGGTAAATGATTTAATAGAAGGAGTTAGGAGTAAAGTAATAGAAAACCAATAAAATAAAATAAAAACAATCATGGCATGCATGGTTCTGATTCTGTGTAATTAAATCATTAATTGAAAATAGTAAAAAATTGAAAGTAGTGTGGAGTTTTTTTAACAAGGCGATTTATCGAAAAAAAAAAACAGGTGTCAATTACAGCTCTTAAATAAGGAAGGCAACAAATGTACATGTTGGTTATAGTGCATTTCACTCTGAAAATCTGATTAAAATGTTTGTCTGGAACAATCCATCTTAATCAGATTTTCACAGTTCAGAAGAAGAGTGTACATTGATGTAAAGGCTGATTGGAGAGGGGGAAATATACAGAACAGAAAATTATCTAAAATGCTTTAAGATGGCCCTAAAACCTGAAAAAAGCGTGGACGAAAATGTAAAATAAACACTGCCCTCGTCAACCAAAATTATGACGAAATAGCATCGTCAATTAACCTTTTTTCATGTGCCATTAAAAAGACGAGACGAAACGTAAATGCTGGTCATGTGACGATAACTGTAACTAAATATCTAATGTAATATTGTCAAATAAAAACAAATAAAAACCAAACTAAATGTGGTTTACAAAATAAAAACTATGCTAAAATCTCTTCATTTTCGTTGACTAAAACGAGACGAGACGTTATTTCCTCTCGTTAAATTGCATTATTTTTAGTGAACTTCTAAGTTGAAGCAACTGGCTTGTTTTGGTTTGTTCTGAGAGGGACTGCGGTAAGACCTGGACTACACTTTTCTTTTCTTTATAAAACCTGGCCTGTATTTTTTGTTATCTGTGACTGTTTTCTGGGAGGATTGACCATCACAGAAACCATAACTCTTCTTTTATTGTCAGACTTGTCTCTGACTGGCACCCCTTGTCCTGGTCAACCCTGCTACAAAGTTCTAACATGTTCGGTTGTCAAAATAAATATGTTGTAAATTCAAATCAGAGCGTCTTCCGTGTCTGGAACAGATGGACAGTATTCTTAGGTCTATAGGGTAACAGTAATATAATAATAATATAACCTTGTTTGAATAGGGAAATTGGTTTGACTAAAAGAAAATTTTGGTTTTGTCTGTATTGTTAGGTATTTATACTATATTGATTGAGTTCAATAGAATTGCATTATTAAAAAAGAGACTAAAATACAGTTTATATTGACTAGAGCAAAATGTCATCAGATCAAATGTCATCTGCTTCCAAACAGTGGTGAGCTAACCACAGTTCAACTCAAGTCCTTATTTCTCTGTTTCTCTTCTTCCCTCACAAGCAATTACACAAGCAATCTGCTTGTTCTTCTCAGTACCCAGGCATTACTAACATTGAGTCCATATAAAGTCTCTCGGACAGTATCACAGATCATCAATCATCCCAACTACACCTCCAGTACTGGTGAAAATGACATCTCCCTCGTGAAACTCTCCTCACCTGTGAACTTCACCACCTACCTTCTGCCCGTCTGTCTGGCAGCTTCAAACAGCACCTTCTACAACGGCACCAATACCTGGGCCACTGGATGGGGCGACACTGGGAGTGGAGGTGGGTCATAAAGTGAATTTATTACATTTGTTTTTAGTGAAGCTATGGGAACTAATTTCTCAGATAGATAAATTCTAATATGCATTATTATGTCTGTGAAGATTCTCAGTCATCCAGGTGAAGTTGTCTGAAAGTTGAGTCACGGCAGCTGGACTTCCTTCTTTAAGGTAGATACGTTTTGTTCTGCATCCACACAACTTTTTTAATCTGAAAGAAGTTGGTTAGTGACCACAAATTTATCCTCCAGGTTGGTTTCACCTCAATCCTGCCTTGAAGGGGCTCATTAAGGGAAACAAAGGCAGGGGAGTGGTGTGGGTAGATGTACAGTGGGATGCGAAAGTTTTCCTTTAAGATTAACCTTGTTAATCTTCACGATTTTCCTGTATAAATTGTTGGTTGATACGATAAAAAATGTCAGTTAAATATATCATATAGGAGACACACAGTGATATTTGAGAAGTGAAAGGAAGTTTATTGGATTTACAGAAAGTGTGCAATAATTGTTTAAATAAAATTAGGCAGGTGCATAAATTTGGGCACTGTTGCCATTTTATTGATTCCAAAACTTTTAGAACCAATTATTGGAACTCAAATTGGCTTGGAAAGCTAAGTGACCCCTGACCTACATTGATTGATATTGATACATTGATAATTGAATCCAATTATGAGAAGGAGTATTTAAGGGGGTCAGTTTCCCTCCTCTTTTAATTTCCTCTGAAGAGTAGCAACATGGGGCTCTCAAAACAACTCTCAGATTACCTGAAGACAAAGATTGTTCACCATCATGGTTTATGGGAAGGATACAGAAAGCTGTCTCAGAGATTTCAGTTGCCTGTTTCCACAGTTAGGAACATGTTGAGGAAATGGAAGACCACAGGCTTAGTTCAAGTTAAGGCTCGAAGTGGCAGACCAAGGAAAATCTTGGATAAACACAAGCTACGAATGGTGAGAACAGTCAGAGTCAACCCACAGACCAGCACCAAAGACTTACAACATCATCTTGCTGCAGATGGAGTCACTGTGCATCGTTCAACCATTCGGCGCACTTTACACAAGGAGATGCTGTATGCGAGAGTGATGCAGAGGAAGCTTTTTCTCCGCCCACAGCACAAACAGAGCTGCTTGAGGTATGCTATGAGGTATAACAAGGGGCGTTATGCATGGAGGAAAAAGAACACAGCATTCCAAGAAAAACACCTGATACCTACAGTGAAATACGGTGGTGGTTCCGTCATGCTGTGGGGCTGCGTGGCCAGTGCAGGGACTGGGAATCTTGTCGGCCATCTCCGTCCCCAGACCTGAATATAATTGAAAATCTGTGGTGTGAGTTAAAGAGAGCTGTCTATGACCTGACTGAACTAGAGATGTTTTGTAAAGAGGAATGGACCAAAATACCTTCAACCAGAATCCAGACTCTCATTGGAACCTACAAGAAGCATTTAGAGGCTGTAATTTCTGCAAAAGGAGGATCTACTAAATATTGATTTCATTTCTTTTTTGTGGTGCCCAAATTTATGCACCTGCCTAATTTTGTTTAAACATTTACACTTTCTGTAAATCCAATAAACGTCATTTCACTTCTCAAATATCACTCCTTCAGCAGCTCTGACAGGAACAGTGTCACTTAAATCCTGATCTCAGTTATAAAAATATTCCACCTCAGGCCTCTGGTATTTCCTCTCAGCAGCTGACAGTGAAGGATCCAGATTCACTTTCACTATGTGTGTGCAACATTATATAAGAAGAGAGGGAGAAATCAGCAGAGTAAAACACCAGCACCCTGCTGGACAGAGGCAGAAGCAGAAACAGTGTGAGGAGCAACAGCTCAGGTAAGATGCCTGCACTGAAAGCTCAAATCTTCACTTGTGATGATAAAAATTAGACATTAATAGCATTAATAACTGATTATTATGTGTAGATTTGGTGACTGACTGATCAGAGAGGATTTCATTATACAGTATATGTATTTAGCACAGTTTATTGACCTTGGTTATAATGTTTTAAACAGACAGAGAAGAAAAGAACAGCTGTTCCGACTGAAATAACAGAAAACGGCTATCTGAGGCTGCTGGTCAGTGCAGATCTCATTTCATTTTGTTTGAGGTGTGGTGACTTCTCTTTCCTTACACAGGAAACCAGCTGTTTACCTTCCACGTTGTGTCAGTTCCTGTCAGATAATAAATCAGTCTCAGTATTTCTCTACTGAAGTGTATTTGTACTGTGGTCAGTAACTGGAGGTGACACACGGTCAGAGCTCAGAGCCTTTGTAAAGTCCGTATCAATATGAGCTCTATAATCAATAATCGATCATTCTCCAGAGGTTTGATGAGGTTTTACAGATCTGTGGTTGGGATTAGGATATGAATGTGGCTCAGCTGTGGTTCCTCTTTTGTTCTGTCCTCGTAGACCAGCTGACCCGTCACTGATTCTCCATCATGGCTTTTTTTGCTGCTCTTGGCTTTAAAGCAGCAGCTGATGTCGCTTTACCAGCTGTGAGTAAAGTGACTTCACTGATAGCTGAGAATCATATCTGACCTCTGACCTGAGATGAATGTACTGTGGTAAAAACGTGTTTCTATTCTTCAGATTGTTGCTGTCGCTGGAGGTCTTGCAGTGGGACTGCACGCCGCTCACCTGGCTCGCTCCAGGTGAAATGATGAAACTGTTTTATTAATTCTGCATTCATCACAATTTAAATCACATTTTAACAGAGAACGTTTTGACACATATAAGGACTGTATCTGTATCTAACCCCAAACTGTGCTGTTACAACCTCATGTTTGGTTTGTATTCAGTGGAAATGTAACAACAAAGAGCAACTAAACCTTATAACAGCCACAAACTAAAACTTAATACAGACCAGTCCTAACACCTCAACCTTTTAGCGGCCACTCAGCAATCAACCAGCCAGAGCCCCCAACAAACCTCCCAGTAGATACACTAGACACCACAGTGATGCTAAGACATGAGCAGAAACCACTGCTGCAGAGAATCACATCAGGATTTGAAGATCTGAAACACATGCTGCACAGTATCTGCAACAATAAGACAGAATATACTACAAAAAATATTAGCTACTGTTGTTTTCATGGTAAAATCACATTTTTAAAATCATGTTTGTTTCTTCACCTGTTTCATTCATAGTTTGACAGAATCAGACAACACAGAGGAACGGAGAGACCTGAACAAACAGAGCAGAGGAGGACAACGGGGAGGGGGAAGTCAGGAATGGCGGAGGCAGGGAGGAGGACAACAGGGAGGGGGGAGTCAGGAAGGAGGACGAGGGGGGAGTCAGGAAGGAGGACAAGGGGGAGGGGGGAGTCAGGAAGGAGGACAACGGGGAGGGGGGAATCAGGAAGATAGTGAAGATGGAGATAGTGATCAGGAGAGTGAGGAGAGCGAAAGTGAAGAAGAGACTGATGATGAAAAGATCAGTGGAAAGATCCAAACCGAGTACCAGGAACGTTTCAGCAGCAGTAACAACCAGAACCCACCTACACACATATTCATGGGGCTTCTTAACGTGAGGTCCCTGAATAACAAGATCCCCCAAATCCTGAATATCATACTGAAGAACAGCCTGGATGTTTTCTGCACAACAGAGACATGGTTAAAGGAGGACACAGGTTGTTCTGTCCTCAGGAGGGCGTCACCAGAGGACTTCACCTTCTGTCACCAGGCGAGGCCAACCAGAGGAGGGGGGGCGGCCATTCAGGTGTCACCGTTGCTACACAGTGCACAGATTCTCTTCAACTGTGAAACGACAACCTTCGAAGTCGCTGCCACAGTCCTGCAACATCAGGACTGGGACGAGCCGGTCCTGGTCATCAGTCTGTATCGCCGGGGGGCTACCGGGATCAAGTTCCACAGGTTCCTGGATGAGTTTCAAGATGTTTTGTGTGAGATTTTCAGTATCTGCAACAATGTGATTGTGGCTGGAGATTTCAACGTGTGGGTCGATGACCTGATAAGAGGAAGGAGGTTTAGGACTCTGTTGCAGGCATATGAGCTGGATCAGAATGTGAGGAGTCCAACAAACCGCAGAGGTCACATTCTGGATCTGGTCATCACCAGAAATGTGGAAGTCACTCGTCTGTTTGTCCAGAACGATGGAATATCAGATCACTTCAGCGTTTACTTCAATGCGAGACCAGGCTCAAAAAACGAGAGGAAGAAAACCAAGGAAAAGAGAGAAGACAACGAACAGAAGAAGAAAACAAAGAAAAAATAGAAATTTTTTAACAAAACCACTTAAAAAATGATGTTGATGATTTAATAATTTACCACCAAGTCTCCATCTGTTCAAACAGCTGTTATTTTATCTGTAAAAGTGAAACTGAATTCTAAAAGAACAGATTAAAAAAGTCAGAAAAATATCAGAAAACTACTTAGAAATCTTTGGGAATATGAATAAATTACTTTGTTTGTTGTGTAATTTCATCTCCTGTTGTGTGATCTGTATGTTTTCTTCACGTCTATTTGTTATTATCATTTGTCTTTTATTAGTGTTGTTAGTTAGCTCTTGTATCTGCAGAACCAAACAAACATGAAACCATGTACAGAGACCTCAGGCTTCTTAAAATGAAGGCCGTTCAAGTCTTAGCTGAAGCCCACATCACATTTAATAACGTGCAGAAAATCTGGTCTCACTGCTTTTTTTTCTTTGCACTGACTTTAATATTGAAAAAGTCAAAAAGTCATGACCTGACATGAGACACCAACACTTGTTCTCTGTAATAAAACAGTTCCCCATGTGTGTATGACTGTGTCTGATCTGTTTGTTCATTGTGAAATGTAATATGAGCTTTGATATCACATCCTCGTCAGCACTTTGCTCTGATGCTTCACATTCACAGGACGTCACATGATTTATGGAAATCTGAGCTGCACATTAACAAGAGACAAACAGTTCTACAGTCACCACAACAGCAGCAGACCTGTAGGTCTCTAATCATCTCATCTGGAGAACTGTTTAAATCAAGGTGTGAGGAGGCTGGAGAGAAGGCTCAGAGTCGGCTGCTAAATGAACGGGTGAGACCAACCAACTTCACCACTGATGTTTTAAAATCTAAAGAGAAACAGATCCACCAAAGACTTTCATCGCTTCAGATGAGAAAACCCTTCAACGGGTGCTTGAGTTCACAGAGAAGGCTCGTCTAGCACAGCATGAAAAGTCTAAAACCAGGCAAAAGAGGAAGTTTGATCTACTTGCTGTGCGCCAAAAACACCAGAACACTATGGGGAGTGTCCTCTACAACCAGCAGAGAGAAGGATGCCAGACAGAAACTAAGGATGTGGACAAGTGGGTGAAGAACTTGTCTGACAAACAACTCACCCAAGCTGAAACGTCCTTTCTAAAGGGTTAAACTTTGCAGTCACACCGAAACAAATCCCGTTGGTGGAACTGATCACAGCTATAGAATCTGCAATCAGAAACAACATTGCTGATTTGGAATCTACGGATTAAAGTTTCGGCATGTGTCAGCAATGCAAAACCCCCTGCATCCACTATCAGCATTGAGGAGAGGAAGGCTCTCACGGCACTCAGTAAGGACAACAACATCATCATCCTTCCAGCAGACAAGAGGAGATGCACAGTTTTGCTAAACCAGACGGACTACCATGAGAACATTTTGTCTCTGCTCAGCGACAAAAATACTTCTGAGCCCTTAAAGAGATCCAGGTAGTGGTTACAGGAAAAAGGTGATAGATTGTCTTAAGCAGTTAGTGCAGGACAATGCTATTGACCAGACTGCTTACCACAGATTATACCCAGGGGAATAGTAGTAGTAGTAGTAGTTTTATTTCCAAACAGTCATATTTTAAACATAAATTCTATAAACATAAATACATTTCATTCTTCTGTTTGAAAAGGGTCTACACCAAGTCTGTTTACCAAAAATTCACAAACAGGGGGCTCCTTTAAGACCCATTGTCTGCATAATCAATTCGGTCACATATAACATCTCCAAGTTTCTGGCCGCTGTTCTTAACCCGTTGGTAGGAAGCTCAGAACACAACATTCAGAAGACCTTGAATTCCGTGGAGAAGGTGAGAGATGTCATTATGGAGGCAGAAGAAACCATGGTCTCATTTGAGGTTCACTTGTGTCCCAGTGACTGAAGCAGTGGAGGTAGTACGTAAGAGACTACAGGATGACCCCACTCTCAGTAAAAGGACCTCAAAGGTGGGAGAGAGACTGGGAGAAGGGTGTGGCCAGGAGAGTGGGAAAAACAGGAGGCAGGTGTATGTGACCAAGGGTGGAGATGGGGAGGAACGAGAGAAAAAAACTGGATACATATTGTTATGTTAGAAAATATGAAAAAACAGCTTCAAGCTCCAGACCATAACAGTTCTTGGGAAGAGACTACAGGTACACAGGGGCCACAGTTTGACGAGCCAAAAGTGCCGGACTTCCCATCACTAAACCAGTAGCGGAATGAAAAAAAACATCTTTTTAACAGCCAGTCAGCAGAAACATTGTCTTCTACCTTTGCCATGTTGGATTAAGTTAGATCCTCATCACACATGATGTTGATCATTTTAATCATATATCTTCTCAAGAAGCTAATATTCAGCTGTTGTCCCATTACCAAATGAAGCATCATTAAAACAACTAAACACATACAAAGAAGCAACATAAGACATCATCTTGTCAGTTTAAGGGTCTGATGATAGAGGACGTTGTACAGACTGTAAAACCCACTGATGAGGCAAGCTTGTGGATTTATTCTATCTGATGTCACTAATTTTCTTTAGCTATTAGTTCACCAAACTTCTACATCAGTGCTGCACTGACTTCTTCCTCTGCCTGTATACGTCTTCTCATCTCCTCCAGTTTCCTGACCTTCTCTCTGTCTCCTCTCTCCCTCATCTTCTTAATCAGGAAGTCCAGGTGAGAATCCACATTCAGGGCGATCTGCTCCAGTCTGAGAACATGTTGGTACGACTCCTCTAACAGCTGATTCTTCTCTGCTGTCAGTTTTCTCATTTCCTTTTCTTGACTTTCTAAAATACTTGTATTGCTCTCACTTTCAGCTTTATTCTGTTCATAACTCTTTTTTTACATTTTCTAGTGTCCTCTGAACTTTCCTGGTCTTGGTCACATTGACCCACTTTGTTTCATTAAAAAACAACAAATACTTGAACCTGACAGGTTCTCTTTCTGTGTACGGCTCGTCAACTTCTATAGTAAAGTCTTTATTAGCCAGCATGTTTTGTGCATTTTTTCTCAGAGCTTCTTGTGTCTGTTGGATTACTCTCTGTTTTAGTTCAATAAACTTGATTCTCTCTTGCAGGTCTTTGTTTTTGGCTGTCAGTTGGACACTTGTGTCCAACACTTCAACGGTTGTTGTCAGATTCTGAGGTGTGGATGTTTCTAGGAATCTTGAGAACTGTTTCATCCCCCTCTCTGTTACTCTCCATGTGTTCTCCAAGCCAAACTCAGTTTCCTCTGTCCTCTTTGTGTTCTGGCAGTTATCAAACAGGAAGTGAACAGGTTCGTTATTCTTTCTGGCACATTTAATGTTTGCAACGTCCAGAGCTTCAAGAACATTTCTAGGTGGCATTCCATTTGAGTTTGTGATCAGAGCTACTATGTTTTTCTCCATGTCTCTGCCAAACAGAGACATCACTGAATCAAAGATGTACCTCAGCGGGTCACTCACTCGATTCTCAGTCGCCTTCATCACCAGACCCACTGCACTGATTTCATGAACTCCGATCTTTGATCGAAACAAATCAAATAATCTTTGACAGACTTTCTTGTCATGTTCGAGTCCTCTGGTGTCTCCAAATCCAGGAGTATCGATGATGGTCAGAGAGTAGGGCAGAGTTTTACCTTCAAAATCAAAGATCTCGTACACGATCACATCTGATGTTTGACTTTCTGACTGACTCCTCCTCTCGTCCTCTACGATCTCAAACCAGATGTTGTCCTCAAACTTCACTCCCATGCTGTAATTCACCAGAGCATTGATCAGAGTAGATTTTCCTGTTCCTGTTTCACCAACAAGTAAAATGGTTTTATTTTCTTTTTTCAGATTTCTTTCTCCAACAGTTTTTCTTGCTAGAGTTCCAAATGTCTTGATGTTTGGTTTCAGCTGGTAGATAGCAGGAGATACTGAACGGACCTGTACACTTTTGGAGACGATGTCTTTATATTTGGATGAGATGTTACTGATCCTGTGGAGAACAACAACAAAACACAGGTCAGTCTACATTTGTACTTCATGTATAAATCTATCATTTTATGATCATAAAATAAAATAATGTTTTCAATTCTAATAGCATCTTCATGTCTGTGACCCAGTGACTCAGAGACACGAGGAATTCACAAATTTCAGGTGTTTTTTTCCTGGATTTATTTGAGCTCAAAGTTGATTTCCCAAGAGTTCCTCTTCAAACCCTGATAACATGTCTAAACAGTGATCACAGCTGAGGACAATCAGTGCAGGAGGTGACTGACAAAAACTCAGAGAGAGGAGGCGGTTGAAGGTAGAGAATAGTGTCTGTGCAGTTGCTTACCTTATCCTGGAAGTATGTTGTTTGTAGAAGTAACTCCAAATAACAAAAAACATCATCAAAAAAATGAAATATCTGAAAAAACAAAACAAAAAAAAGTTTCAAACTAAACTTTGTTATAAAAGGCAGAAATCGCGACACATTGATTAGAATCAAATAGTGGAAATGTTTCAGCTTTTACCAAAATATGTAACTTTAGAGGAGTTGATTAAAAGGCCAGGTACAGACGTACAAAGTCAAATGTCAGTAAATCCTCTCCTGAAAACCTTGTTTGGTTGTAGTTAACTTTGTATTTTTCATACAAAACATTAAATATTTAACTTTAAATTTAGAGGTAACAACAGTAATAATGGCGTACCTGTACAGTGTGAACCGTACTGATTTGTAGGTACAGTATGCAAAATATGAGGAAAGAGGAAGAATTAGGAATTGATTAATAGGTCACTAAAAGTACTTTCTAGATAAGGGGTTCATTCCCAATATTACATGGTATGTACAGTCCAAGGGTGTAAACTGAAGAAATTACACTAATGTTCATGTTTATAAAAGAAAAGCAGATTTCATGTGTAGATCAATCATATCTAAATTACTATAAAGCTGTAATACATTTCAGCTTTAATTTGATGGTTTCTACTGAAAATAGAAAACTTTTTGGATCATATCACTGAAATGTTTTGGTAAGATAAAACCTCTGGTAACACTTTAAAACAAAGAAACATTAATTAAAACAACAATAAGCGTTAACTAACAGTTAACTAATGGAGTCACTGCATTATTATCTAATGCTGTTTATGTTAATTAAAGCACCTATATATAAATATTACTTACTAGTTTGTAACTGTGCTATTAAATCACTTTATACAGGAATAAACATTAACTAAGATTTGTGACACTTTATTGAAGACTGTTTAAACATTAATTAACCATAATTACCTATTTATTATTGAACTTTGTGAACATTGATGTTTGAAACCATTATAACAACTTTGAAAGATTTTTTACAGTTTCTACTCAATGTGTGAAAATTATAGAACAACCAGAACAGAGACACTGAGAGAGAAATAACACAATCAGAAAACCTGATTAACGTGATCAGATTACTGAACAGTACATATGTTCTGACTTCATACTCCTTCAGTTACTCTAGTTTAGCTGTTTAAAGTAAAGAAGCTCTTAATTAGAAAGTTCATCACTTCCTGTTTTTACTCACATTACCATGGTGATTTCAGCTGCAGAGATCTCAGGTGTAAAGCAGGTGTGGTGGTGTCTGTGGTTTGGTCTCTATATGAGACAGAAGATAATTAATTCAGACTTTACCGCATAATATCACACAGTAAAATTAATTCTAGTAAATTATAGTTGGTTTGTTCTGGTTTGAACTGGAACCAGAGTTTGTGGATCTTTGCTGTCCTCTTAGATGTTGGGTATAAGAAAATAAGCAGAAACGTGACACAGATACAGTCAGGTATGGCAAACATTATGACGCCTTCAACGTTTATGCAGGATGACTGGCTTTTAATAAGTAATTTTCATTTTAAATTATTTAACAAATATTTACATTATATAATATAATTCAGCCAGAAATTTGAAATATGTGAATTTTAACATCTTTAACATCTGTTTTTTTTTCTGTAATCTGACTTCAATAATGCTTTAACATCCCTGATTACAGGTACAGGGTTTTTGTTTTTTTTGTGTTATTTTGGTGGCATAATTACTGTGTATTGATTTGTGGTTCGTACAGACTGTTCTCTGAGTTAAGGAGCGAGCTACTGACACCTAGTGAGCAACATGTTAGAGGCTCCTGAATCAGAAGTTCTCATTCTTTCTCTGCATCAGTTACTTTATCAGACGGTAAAAACCAAACACAGCAGATCAGACTCTCTGCATTCACATATTACAGACTGATGCACAGAACAGTTCTTCAATCTGTTCCATTTAAATTTATCTCATTAGAGACTAAATTATTGTCAACAGGTTGTTAATTACTGGACTTTTGTCCAGGAGCTGTGACACAAACAGTCCGACAGTTTAACATGGTTCTTATCTCAGAGTTTACACATTCTAACAATGAAAAACACGTCTTCATTGGTTCATTCAGTATGAACACATCATATATTAAACCCTGGTTACTGTTTCTACAATCCGGATCTTAACACATGAAGGTCTTATGTTGTTCTTACCTCAGGTGTCGGCTTCAGGAGCTTCACTGATGCTCAGGTAGACCTGCAGAGGTTTATATGAGCAGACTGAATTGATGCTGTGGTGGACTGCACCTTCAGTTTCATTGTTCCTTTGTGAAAGTGACGATGACAGTAAAGAATTAACTATCTATTCCATAGTCACATGATTTCTCAGAAACAGAGACAGCGGGAGGAGCAGACAGCAACAGACGTCCATCTGATACAGACTGAGGTGGATTACTCACGTACTCTGAGGTGTGGTTTATTCAGTTCTACACGAAAATGCTCCTAAATGTTTATATGACATGAAGCATGTTCTGTTGTATTTATTAATTAATAACTAATCACAGTGTAGTGATAATAAATTATTAATTCATTAATGAAATAAACTTACAGTCAGTACTGTGTAGTTTCTAATGGCATTGGAATTTGTCTCCCTGCATCACTGTTATATTGTCTTTTTTACTTTCAGTTTAGTATAATAACCTTGTTAACCGCAGATTTGATGCTCCTGGGCATGGATGATATGTTCAGAAAAAATGCTGTTCAGTTGTAACTGGAAACTGGACTTTTGGTTTTGGTTGAAGACGTTTGCTGCTGGAGGGGCTCAGCTGCTGCATAACGCCCTGTTTCACATTTTATCTTTTAATTAATGCGCAGGTTACAGCAGGAACCTGTTAGCAGGATAAAGAGGAAAAAGAAAAGTTTTCTCTCTGAAGACAAGCTGAAACATGTCTTTGTTAACTTGAACAAGAAGTTTAAATGTTGTTCTTCCTGCTTCTCATGTGAAGATCTGCAGAGGGAATACACAAAGGTGCGGCTGATTACACTGGTGTGGACACCACACAAATAAATCTAAAACTGTACACAAATCATCTAGACAACGCTCTTGACAAACAATATGTCTCCTTAGCCACAGATGTAGTGTTTGCAAAATGTCAAATAGATACTTGGGAGACATATTTAGTACTAATAATACTTCATATTGCATATCTACAGTTAATTTATCTGCAGCATGTTTACTCAGGTCAAACTATCTATTAAATGAGTAACACATTACAATAACAGTACATGAATTAACATTACTGGATGGATTAATAAGCATTAACTAACATTAACTAACCTATTCAGGAGTACTTCTTTCAACATCTGATGGTTGCTTTGGTGACTGCATGCTGTAAGTGTGTATATGTGTATTTACCTTAGAGAATGACCTGGAGATGGATGTTGCCAGATATTAAATGTTGGTATCGTACGCACGCAATTAGCATTCTGACGTGACTCAGACAATCTAATTTAACAACAGTGCCTCTACCTGTGAGCAGGATGTATCACTCTGCGCTCCAACCATCCTCATTGTTTACGTCCTGAGTCACCACGTGACTGGTTGGCTGTCGTTGGTCATTGATTGGCTGTTAAGGCACGCAATTGCACATAAAATAGCGCCTGTACCTTGTCCTTCTAATGATATAACATAGCCATAAAATGAAGGGGTCAAGTTATTGAACATTATAGGATTTTTTGAATTCTTGATTGTACAGAAGGTAAAATTATCGTACAAATATGACACTTCTATTGTCAGGCAACAATGATCAGTAACCACTGACATCAAGCGTTTTTGGTATTTAAACAATCCAACACAATCCAATCACAGTATGCAGTAGCTGAATTATTGTTAGCTTACCTGTGGTCTAAAGTTTGAAACAAGTCACTAGACAGGTGACGCACAGGTGACAAACACTACAGTGCTGTGAGGCAAATGTTGATATATATATTACACATCTTATTTTACATGATTTCCTTTATCTGTTAAAAAAAATAATAATTAAATAAAGACATTACTTAATTTAAACTGCCATTTATAGACATTATTTTTTCAAAGGCTCTCCGAACCTCGCCCCATAGCGACTTTGTCTGCTCCCCTCCCACCTAAATTATGTAAATCAAAAATGAACACAAGAGGAGTGAATGGTGAACTCTCTCTGCACAACTTGATCATAAAGATACTATGCAGTACTGTACCACTTGGACATAGATGGAGTATGATCAAACTCCTAAGAATGATATGTGTTTTCACATCTTTGTCTCCACAAGTCTCCAACAAGAAAAAGTCACTAGAGGGATCTGACAAGTCATTCACTGCTGGTGTCATCAGCTCAGATGATGAACCTGGTTTTTGTTTTTAAACCATATTGTTACATCTATTCTTTTATGGCATTATTTTAGTATTTGTTTGATTTTTTTACTTAACTCGTCATTTAGAGCCAAATCTGACAGAGTTACTTACGTATGTCTTCTTTGATGGTCAACCAACCTAAAAAAACATAAAACAATCCAAATTAAAAGAAAAGAAACTGAAAATTCAGCGCAATCTAAACAGCAGTACACAATGCGATTAGCTTTCTTCAAATGTGTTGACACCAAAGCTGGTGACCTAAGAAAAGAGATGCAGTTCAGCACAAGGAAAAATACACTAAGTTCAGTTTGTTCCAGTTTGTAAAGGGTGAAAAATAATGAAACAGAAGTCTGGTCCGGGTCTTACTGCGGATCCTTCCAAGCCAGCCAAAACCAAATCATTTAGGCAAACTTCAAGCATGTTCAAAGGACATAAAGGCCTGGATGTCCTGGAATTTTCTACTCCTTAATTCAGACAAAACTGAGGTTATTATATTTGGACCCAA
>JAUBNQ010047859.1:0-20082 GCA_032353495.1 Ctenopoma kingsleyae | reverse complement strand
AACCTTTCTCTTGGCCGGCCGGTTCTTGTGCAAGAACAGAACAGGAAGGCCTGAACAGGCTGAACATTAAGCATATTAAGGCAATTGTGTGAGACAATAACCAAAACACAATATTATAAGACATAATGATCTGTGATTGGAAAATCAAAAGAATTCACACCCCAACATATTCCCCCCTTGTTATAGTTGCAACCTATTACAATGTTCACGTGGCTTACTTCAGGACAGATTCAATGCAACCTCCCATCAATCTATAATCCGATTGTCTTCTGCAACAGAGGCGAAAAAACCCCAATGATGACAGTTCAGGGAAAAATTCCTATGTGGCCCACCACTGTGCGACCGCTTTACAGCTGCAGAGAACCTGTCTCAGAAGTAGACAGAATTTAAACATGTCCAATAAACTCCCGACTTTGAAACAATTGGTGACCAAAAGCGTAGGTACAATGCATCTTCAATCTATGGAGAATCTCAGTTGCCCAGGTGAAGTTGCTTTGAAATTGAATCAAAACAATTAGACTCCTTATATGCGTCTTCAGGCAGATGGGAATGTGCATTGATTACATAATCAGTCAGCTGGTGCTTAATAATTGTCACTGCACAGTAAGCAGTAGAGCTTTAAACAATACTCTCAAGTTGCAAGTAAACAGACTTTGTCTGTAAAATGACAAATTACAGAGATTAAAATCACAGAGACATCGCAGAGACAAGACCTGATTATTGGTATCTGTAGTAGTTCTTTAGTTGTCATTTGCCTCTAATCATCAATACTGATATAAACCCCCATAGCATAAATCAAAACCCCCCTTAATGAAATCATGACCATGATTCAGAAAGAACTGACAAAAGACATCAACAATCTCTCAACTCCTCTAGTGCTGATATTCGTTCCTCAACAATGTAGTTTGTATTATATCCAGGGGTAACCTGAACAGAAATGAATCTAAGCAGCTTATTGCCGCTGTGCACACCTAGGATTAAAGCTAGTGGCTAGGGTCAATGACTCACTTGTGCATCTACGCAACACTCGTTGATAGAATGTTGATGGCAACCCTATTCCTATAGCAGTATCAACCGAACAGGTTAAATTACATTTGTGCCTGATGTCACTAAATGCCACAGTAGTAAAAACCTACCACACGTGTTATTGTCCAATTGATTTCCAACTCACTCAATTTGGTATCTTCTTAACAGCAACCTTATGATTATTGTCTCTATCATCATAAATAACTCCGGTTGTATGCGACTAAAGTAGAATAATATAATCCATTCTTGACCTCTAAGAGTGATCAAACTGATAACTGGTCAATACTGAAAACTCTCACACTGACAGAACCATGTAGTACTTCCTAAGACAAATCTGGCCTAACTGTCGCTACACTGACATAACTTCCAATATTGTATTCATAACTGAAACACAGATGACACTTTTTAATTAAACCCAACTCCCCCCTTCAGGGCATAAAACTGGCCATCTTCATAATCACTCAGACAAGCAGCTGGAAGTTACTGATGCAAATATCTTCATTATGGCATTTGATCACAGGAATGTTCATTCCTTCATTCATTGCGTATATTCAAATGTTCACAACTCTAAACAAGTTGCTGGTTACTTTTCTAACCTTCCTCACTAGTCATTGTCAAAAGAACACCAATTATCTTTTAATTAATTTTCGGTAAGATGAGAGCAAGAGTATAATAAGACTCAATATAATATATTGGCAATGCCATGTTTAGAGACATTTTCCTTATACAAACTGAAACTGTTTTGAATGAGGGTTGTGACCCTCATGAAGTACCCAAATGAGATTTTGCATTGACCGTGCATTGATGTATGCAGGATTAGTTGCATACACTGGTCTCTCTAATTTTAGTAACAACACTAGCAACATGATAGGTGATGTCAGCAATACATAGTCATGATGTCCCCTTAATATAACCACTACATGTCTAGTAAGATGTCAGGGAGGTCTGCGTTCCATCGGCGTTCCAACTCGAGTAGGTGTCTCTGGCCACGTAGATGTACCTATAATAGCCCTGGACTCGGCTGAGCAGTTGAGGGCGGCGCTTGGCTCACACCCACAACCCTCTTAGTCAACACAGCTTTATTATCATTACATGTGTGTGCATCATGGATGATTCGTGTGTAGGCACCCCAGATGGGACCCCTTCACAGCAATCGGTCTGCATCAGAAAGGCTCTTTCCTCGTCCTTCTACGCTCTGCTGTGCTGGATGTTAAAACCTGACGTAGACCTGTGAATCCTATGCCTGTGGCCTTTGCTTGTTTGGTCTGTGATGTCTGTGCTGTCGACGAAGCCTCCTGCTTACGAATGGTTCTGATGACCCAAACCTGACTAGAAGGCAGTCCAGCTTTAACCCATGAACAAACATCTGAGAGAGGCAGAACAGATAGACAGAGACAGCAAATACACAATACTGCATAAAAACCTTGTTAGCTGTGATCAGTTAGTTAGTAGTTAGCTCTTCACTGGGTCGAGTCTTATCAAATGCATTTTCATCAGACTCCAAACACCAAGACCCTCCTTTGATCCCCTGGTCTGCAAACTCCAAGGCCATTATTGCTCAACAGCCTCTGCAGCTCCTCATAGGCTGGAAAATATTCACTGTGCAACCAAAATGCATTGTTAACTTCATGACTCAAATTCATCCAATTTAACTCAAATATATGCAAAACATTTCTCACAAAGTCTGCAGCCCAAATAGGAAGACCCCCCTGTGTGTGTGTACATGCAATGGGTGCCGAAATCTGCACACGCTCCTCCCTTGCTAACTTGGATCTCGGCCATGTGAACTGCAAAAGATTTAGAGTTAGGCTAACAGAATCTGATATCGGATTTAGACCCATGAATGCAACGAGCATCACAGCCTGTTGTTGCAGACCCTCTGCTTTATCTTCCTGCTGCTGCGTTCTGGCAACTAAAGAGTCATGAGCGCTTTTGAAGAAACAGGAAATGGTGGCTCCTCGTTTTAGAAACTGCCTCTGAGGCTGTGTCCACTGCTGCAGTACCTAGGATATAACAACATGTGTTAGTGTAAATTTCACACTTTACAACTCCTCTTTTGGCAATAGAATATTTCCCACTTCATCTCAGGGAGTTAATTTCAATGATCCAGTGACAGTTCTGTGGTTCCCCCCTTTTCTGGGTTACAACTACCACACAACACTAAGAAACTGAAAGATGAAAAATTCCGATTCATTCAGGATTCAATTCAATTCAGGATCAAACCCCATGTCATGAAAATACCACAAAATCAACTCAGAATGTTTCAGTGTCAATAACATCACGAGTCAGTTTTCCCGGTGATATTCTTGAGCAAAAACAATCAAAATGTTATCAACAAATGCATTGAAAGTTCTGGGTCTAGTTGGTGCAGTCTGAAGAACCAGTCAAGTCAGTCAGGTCAAGGTCAAGTCATTTCATCATGAGCTCGCATGTGCATCAGCATGTACCTCCAGCTCAGAATCATTCAGCGTCTGCTGTTTGTGATAGAGGTCATAGGCTAAAAGGGCTAAAATCTTTAAAACTAAACAAATGGTATTTCTTTAACAAGTTAGTAGACTTGTGCACAATACATCCTGGATATGTGACCTCTTCAGCTCAGAACAACAATTTAGAGAGGCTAGCCTTTGTGACCTTGTCCTGCTAAATAAGCTAGAAGTGTCACTGTTCGCATGCTTCTACCTTTTGATGGACTAGGTATTGTAGGAGGATGTAAACTTCCCAATGTACTCAGGCCTGAGAGGGGGCCCTAAAAGGGTTTACTCTAAGAGAACTCCTCTTTTCCATCACCATTTATAAGTTTATACTGCAGTTCGCATTTGCATCAACAACAGAATCTAAAGGCGCCTGAGAACAAGCCCTGAGGGAATTTTTCCCTTGTTGCTCTGGGATACGTAACATCTAGTGCCTGCATGTCTTGCACATATCCTCAGCTTACAAATTTGCTTAGCTGATATTCAATGAACTGTTGACTCAACACTTTTCCCTCATGGTCAGATACTCCTCATTTTGTCCTTTTTGGTTTTAGCGCTTCAGAAATAGTCTGCATTCTGCAACAGTTATTAATGCAGAGTAATCATATTTTTCTTTTGTTGGATGCCTGCTGTGTTCACATCTCCATCAGTCACCTCTTCTCACCCTTTTCTTTGTGGGGGAGGAATCACGGAGACATTTTCCTCTCCAGCTGTGGCCACAGGCTTTTACACCTGTTGGAGAACTGAAGACAATCAGAGCATCCGGGTTAACCCTTTTTCTTTTAAGCTGGTCTGGTTCAATTATAATTTATCTAGATCCTTGATTTAACCCTTCCAGATTTTAAACATTGTCACATTATTAACATTCACTGCAGATGTGTCTGCTGCCGTGATACGTGTCGCACTCCACATGATCAATGCTGCCGATGTCATTAAAGTATGACTTCGGCCCTGTATTTGAGTGGGGCCTCTGTAGCTTAATTAAGCTTATGTACCTCAGTTGTCTCCTCTACAAGGTCTCAGGTCTCTCAGCTCCCAACTTGTTCAGCTTACACATGCAGCTGTTTCCCTCTAAACAGTGGCTGTGTAGAAGAGAGACTGACAAGCACAGACAACTCTCATCTAGTTAGCTCCTCATAATAACCACTAATCATCACAATAATTTATTTCGTTATTTCTTATTTCAGGACCACAGTCACTTGAATAACTGAAATGTATTGTTCTCTGATTTGTGTGAGCAGTTAGTAGCAAGCGTCCTTCATTGCAGTGAGCATGTGCTCTATAAGATGATATAATATCAGACACAGATGAAATGCTAAATCTGTCTCATTAATCTGGCCTATGCTAAAGTGATCTAAAGATCCTGGTTTTCATTATCAAGTATCAATGCTGCTTCTCCCAAAATAGCAAACGAAATGTTTCCCTAATAAATTCGATAGACCATTTTATAATAAACTAACTGACTCTAAGAAATCCCGTTTCATCATTCAGTACTGTCAAAACTTGTCTTCTATTTTCTAAATGTGTAGTAAAGTCAGAGCTCTTGGTAAATAATAATGTGTGTCGTATTTCACCTGTGTTGTCTGCGTCCTCGGTGCACTCATCTCTTTCCGGTCACCCCCTTTCTCCTCCACCCCTACATTTCTCGGCTCAACGCCCCCTCTCTCCGCAGCTTAAGATCCGCTGCAGATCATATGAGCTGTGAGCTCCACGTCTGGGACCTTGTCCCCCCTCAGCCACAGTCTCTGTCGTTCAGGCCCTGAACTCTCAGCGCACACAGTCTGCTGAGCTCTTCTCAGCTTGCTTGATCCATCTTGGCTTCTCTGTTCTTCATTTTCTCAGTTCTCTGCTGACACTGCACATTGGAGGAGACTCCAGCTGAGCTCCAGCTTTCCCCCTGTCACATGCAGGTTATGATCAGTTATGTTCACAGCCTCTCCTTGTCAGGCGGTGACAGAGTCTTCCCGTGGTCTGTTTGGAGACCTCATGGCTAAGTTGTCTCAGGTTGTTCAGGTCGGCCTGGTAGCTCTGGTGTTTCTCAACAGATGGCTACAGGGCAGAGGTCAAGGAGGGCAACCATCCAGGTCAGAGTCCCAATGAGCTCCAGACAAGACAGAGTAACATGGATTAGGGCATGATCACAATTTGGTTCACTCAAGACAATATTCTAGAGCTGTGAATTTCCTACTCTATCGGAACCCAAGTCATGTGACCTGCATGTGAAGGTGCAATACTGATCTGTTTAGTTATCTTATTCAAAGAATTTTTCAGTCTCAACATCTGAGCAACAACAACTTATAAAATTAATCTTTTCTGACTTTTTATAGAATTATCCTTTCATTTTCATCCCAAATCTCCTTTTCTACTTCCTGCACCGCATCTCCATCAGATTTGCTAGATTCCTTACATTCAACCCCACCAGCCTCTGTTGAGTGTGGCCACCCTGCAGTGAGATCGTGCTGCTCTTCCTGCTCCTCCCCCCTTATCAGGCTTTTACCAGTTCCTACACTGGACAAAGTCTGATACAAATATACATATGCACGGAGCAGGAAGAAAGATCAGCTGATGTCAGCTCTGTCTTGTTCTCAGCACCCAACTCTGGCCCTGAAAAATTTTAACACGACTAGGTCGCCAATAGTAACCTAATGATTGGATATTTGAACATCCTGCAAATAGTACTCTGTGTATGCCTTGTATATTATAGTGTGCATGTGTCTCTACTGCTCCTAAAAGGACCCTGTCCGGTTGTCAGTGTGTACTTTCCCAGATGCATGGTTTGCGTCTTTTGTATGTGCCTGCGTGTGAGCATGGCTGTATGTATATCAGTGTGTAGTTGTGTGTACTTGTGTATATCTCCTAAACGTGTGTAGTTTTGCTTCCAAAAAAAGTTGTGCTGCAAAACAACGTGTATAAGCCTGTGTAGGAGTATGTACTGCTATGTTTCAAGTCGACCATGTGGCCTAGAAATACTTTCCCCCATTTTCCTTCACACTTTCCCTGTCCCTGTTTATCACATACATGTCCCATTCCAATTCCTTGCTGTCTTCTACCATACTCTACTATCTCTCTATAATAATGCTGGCAGAGAATCAAACTCAACATGTTTCACTTTTTTTTTCACTTGTGGAGCAGACATAATGATCTGTGATTGGAAAATCAAAAGAATTCACGCCCCGACAGTGACCCTGCAAGGGCATCTTAATGGTACCTGTGGGGTTGTTTGCAGCACATGTCATGCATCTCTTACAATAATCTGCAGCATAAGTTGAAAACCCACATGTGTACCAATGTGCATTCACTACTGCACACACGCCTTAATCACATGATCCCGGCCATGTGAAAGGGTTGCAAAGTACCTGAAAAAACTTATAAAGGAGGGGAAACAGGTGAGTTGAGTTGGACTGATTGCAGGTTGATTAGAATGACTGAGGGAAGAGCAGAGTGAGGGGAGAGAGATGACAAAAAAATTTCCATATAAGGCACAGATCTGAGAGCCAGGGTTGGAGACCGTGACAGCCTCTGCCTTCACTTGCTTCTTTCCCTTAGTGTCAAACTTCATCCTACAGACTACCATCCCATGCTGCCTAGCTACATTTTCCCCTGACACCACTGTACAGTCTCCTTTCGGGTGGTGCCATCCTAATAACATTTCTGTGAGGGAGCGTGTCTGTAGCCCTGATATTGAACTGTTGGTTGTGGGACTGGGTCCATATTATTTTGCAATTTATTTTTGTGAGAGTTTTCTCTGGGGACCTTAATCATGCCAACCTCAATAAAACACTTCCCACATTTAGCCAGTTTGTGAGCTGTCCCACCAGGGGGGAGAATGCACTTGACCTAATGTATGCTAATGTTAAAGAAGCATACAGCTCCACTGCCCTCCCACCCCTGGGCAAGTCTGATCACCACCTGGTTCACTTCCTTCCTCAGTACACACCTTTGGTTCAGCGGCAGCCTGCCACCACTAAAACTGTACAGAGGTGGACGACATTGATGCACTTACAGACTGCATCACAGATTACATTCATTTCTGGGTAGACACCCATGTACCCACAAAAACAATTCACTGCTTCCCCAACAACAAGTCCTGGGTCACCAAGGATATCAAATCTATCCTGAATGAGAAAAAGAGGGCATTCAGGTCTGGTGAGAGGGAGGCAGTGAAGGGGGTACTGATTCCAGGCCAGGTCTCAGAGCCACCTGCACCTCAGCTCCACAACCGAAACCTCTGTCCGTCCCCTCACACGACTCAGCCACCTCACAGTCATGTGAGGACCATCTCAGCAGATCAGGTGAGGAGAGAGCTGAACAGCCTTGACCCCACAAAAGCTGCAGGGCCTGATGGAGTCAGCCCTAGGGTCCTGAAAGCCTGTGCACCCCAGCTCTGTGGTGTTCTCCGGAACATTTTCAATCTGAGCCTGCATCTGGAGAGAGTTCCTCTGGGGTTGAAAAAGTCATGCTTGATTCCTGTGAATAAGAAGCCATGTCCCAGTGTCTTAAATGAGAAATTACAGACTACAGACCAGTGGCTCTGACCTCAAACATCATAAAGGTTTTTGAGAGACTGTATCATACCTACAGCCACCTGGACAAGCCCTGGGGCTCAGTGAGGATAATGTTTTTTGATTTCCCCAGTGTATTCAACACCATCCAGCAACTCCTACAACTCCTCTCCTTTAGGTTAAGGGGAGGGGTTATGACAACTATCATAATCAAATTTATATCACATTTATAATCAGATAACCCCACTACATTACACACATGACTGATTATGACTGGAAATGACCTATTTTTGATTAATTTTTATTACCTATTTTTGTTCTGTAAATTGAGTATTTAGTATTTGTGTTGGTCTTATTGATATTTTGGATTGATCCGCCCACCACTACTTTACAGTTCTGTGCATGGTTGACTTAGAGGATGCACTGTATTTACTGTATGTGTTGGTATGTACATATGTGCTAGTGGATGTATTTTACTTCACTATAGTCATTAATCTTTGGAGGAAAGCATTATGAGAATGTGTTGAACTTCTCTGATCCCTAGGTTACTGAGAAAATAGCAAGAATCCCCTCTCCATGATACCTTTTAGTAATGTCTTCTTCTGTCTTTCCCTCTGTCCATAGGGAGCACCCGGCGAGCCAGGTCTGTCTATCATCGGACCAAGAGGACCTCCTGTAAGTTTCTGCACCTCTCCCTACACTAACAAAATATCTTGTTTTGAATCGTTGCTGCTTGCTTGCATGTCAAGCTTTTTATTAGCTACTATTTTAGTAGATCTCTGTTTAACACAATAGATTTTTACACACCAACAGACTTTTCGTTTCTGTTGCTTAAACTAGACAATTGGAGAGACGTGTTCTTTCTGGGCTTGTGGTCCTTGGCTCAAGTTTATACTAGCCCTGCCAAACAGCCTTTATAAGAGAATCAGTGCATCACAAATGGTAAAATAATACTACATAATTATAGACTGTGTGGAAAGTTCACTGTTCAGCATTTTTCAAGATGGCTGGAACTGTGGTTTGGTCATAAATTGAATCATTAGACATGTTTGTTTTATCAGGAAAGTGTTGGTTATTCAGACAGCAGGTCTCAATAGTTAGTTCATCCAAATTCTTCTTTTTTAGGCACTTTTTTCTGTTTTCAGTTTTCAGAAGCACAATGAGGTCTCATAGGTTGCAGAATAATCTTTCTGATTGCATAATATGGCATAAAGCTAAGCTGAGCCCAGTGCAGCCCTCATCTGTTTTTCCAATTGATGGTTGTGGTTATGTGTGTGTAACCACTGATCCTCCATGGCAATAGACATTTTGATGGATGGATGGGTGTGAAGGTATTTTCACTGTGCTAAAGGTTTTCAACCTTATACCTCGACTATTGGCTGCAAATAAGTCATTGTTAGAAATATGCATATGCACAATGAAATGTGTGCCTCAAACCATTTTAAGTGAAAAACACAAGTCAATAAAAGTGATTTGTGGTTTTTCACCCTTAGAAATAATATATTCCCAATAAGTGTGATGCCCTGTCTTTTTACAGTCCCCTAACTACTAAGCATGTAATATTTAGATAAATACAGAGAAACTGCAACTGAAATACTAACAAAAACCTCCACCTATCAACTTGAGTACCCTGTAGTTGTAACAGTTTTAAGGTTGTAAAGGCCAAACACACCTGTCATTTGATGCCCCTAACAGGCAGGCAGCAGCGTAAATATGTTTTCAATTATTAGTTTGTTTAATATTTGTAATATGTATTTTCTACAGATGACTGACAAACTGATATTAAGAAAATGAAAATATGGATTTATATGCTATTAGTACATTTTCATTATCAGTGCTCCATAATTCCTAACATTAAATAATATATTTCTATGGGCTGACTTATTATTAGGGATGTCCGATATTATTGGCCTACCAATATTATCGGCCGATTGGCATTAAAATGTAATATTGGAAATTATCAGTCTTGGTTTTTACAACAAATCTGAGGTATATTTTTTGAGATATTTTTGTTTGTTTGGCACACCTTACAATAATGTTTAAAGTTTAAGTGTGCATGATAGGAGATATGTGATGTTAGTTACCTAAAATGATTTAGTTTTTCTTTTTTTTATGAGGAGGGACCCCTCTATTAGAACTATTGTTCTTCACCTGTAAACTGGTCTCTTTATAGATTTAGATTTTATTCTTTCGTCTACCTTAATGCGGCCCAGATGGAAGGGCGTCCCCCCCCCACACAAATTTTACATCAAATTGACCAGCTCGGCCGTGAGCAGTGTGCTATTACTTTTCTTGTTGCTAACTTGTATACTTTGAATTTTATTTAACTTTTTCCATTTTTTGGTCAAAAAATGTTACTTTTGAGATCTACTCCCTCTTTTCATCATCGTCCTGTGTCATCATACTTTGTCCTAGAAACATCATAAAATTTTTAAGTTAGACGCATTCAGTTTTGTCCCTTTAAATGGGAAAAAAACTGCTTTTTTAATATTATTTATGGTTTTTGAGTTATGGCACTTGTAGCATCATCAGACCCGGACAGTTCAAGCTAAAGGGGGGTTACAGACACCCTTCTTAACCTCCATCCTCCATCATCAACAACAGGCCTCTCTGTTTAAGTGCTTGTGTGAGCTCTTAACCCCATCTATGGCAGGATGACATAGATAAGGGAGGGGTTCACATAAACAAGGTACTTTCTCATGCACATCCCCAGACCTAGGCAGTGTGAATTACCCCTCTTAGGACATTTCCCCCAATGCTTCAAAGGACATGGAGACCTTTATCAGTCCAGTCGCCTCTGTCGTTCGCAAACTAAGAGATAAAGATAGAAAGATAAAAAGATAACTCCAAGATTCCTCACAGTAGCACTTGAGGCCAGAGCTACAGTACTGTGCAAAAGTCTTAGGCCACCGTTAGATTTGCTATTGCTATTGTTATTACTATAATGCTATTATGACCATATATGTTTTTATTTCTTAGTCTCTTTATTAGAATACAACTAGAAAATATAGGAAATATGTACACAGTATTAGAAAACACAAAAATATTTTTAAAAACTGCTTCTTTAGGCTAAAGTGACAAATATTTAGTGTGATTTCTGTAGAGGAATCTGTGGAGGTCAAGGACGAAAATAGGAGAGTAAGACCTGTCCATATCTGATGAGAAGCTTCTCACAGATCTTCTCTGAGACACCAGAAGTCATCCAACAAGGACGATTCAGCATCTGGCAGCTTCATCTGGATGCAAGTTGATCCTTCCATAGTCTGAAAATGACTGATCAGTAATGGTTCTTGTAGATGGAGAGCAGCCAAGAAACAACCTTTTTGTCTTTCTAGTTGTTCTCATATAAAAACTGAGAAATATATATATATGAACATGAAAGCATTGCTGAAAAACTAATTCAATAGTGGCCTAAGACTTTTGCACAGTACTGTATATCATCTAGGTTAGCAATCTGACTAGATAACATGTCTCTGAAGTTTTTAGGCCCAAATAGAATAAGCTCTGTCTTGTCTGAATTAAGGAGTAGAAATTTACAGGACATCCAGGCCTTTATTGTCTTTTAAACAAGCTTGAAGTTTGACTAATTGATTAGTTTCATAGATAAATATAGCTGGGTGTCATCCGTATAGCAATGGAAATGTATCGAGTGTTTCCTTATAATTTTGCCCAGCAGAGACGTAGATGTAGAATGTCTTCTAACCTGTTGCTGTGCACTCCACAACTGGGTCAATCTCACACGGAACAAGGGCATTAAATTTGTACATTTAGTCTGTGTCTCCAACTCGCCTGATGGCTGGTTCCAGTTATATGTTTCTTTTTACTTGGAATATGTAATGCTGTGGCTCAGGAGGTAGAGCAGTCGCCTGCCAATCGCAAGATCGGTGGTTCGATTCCTGGCTCCTTCAGTCATATGTCGAAGTGTCCTTGGGCAAGACACTGAACCCCAAGTTGCCCCCGGTGTGTCAGGTCAGCTACATAGCAGCTCTGCCATCGGTGTGTGAGTGAGTGTGTGCTTGTGTGTGTGAATGGGTGAATGATAAGCAGTGTAAAGCGCTTTGAGGACCAGTCTAGGTAGAAAAGCACTATATAAGTGCAGACCATTTACCATCTGTAAGGGCTATCTTATTGGGGACCCAGTTAAAACACCAGACACAGGAGCGTGAATTAGAAGAGTCTTTATTGATAAGGCTGATGGAGAGGAGTTGGTTGGTGTGGAGCGCAGGGGGAGCTGGTTGTGGGTCGATTCTAAAAAGGAGAGGAAAGGTGAGTGCAAAAACTGGGGATAAAGGTTCATAAACTGGAGCTGACTTACGTGAGCGGAGTGAGGCAGGTGTCTTAACTGGGCAGAAGGGAGGATTTGAACGCAGCCGAGGAGCGTGGGAGGTGGGGAGCCGTTAGCAGGAAAGGCTGGGGAGGAGAGGCTGCTGGGAGATGTAGTCCAGGGCGGAATGCCGTCCGCTGTGTGCTCCAATGTTTGAGGAAGGCTGGAGAGAACTGAGGGGAAAGAAGTGCAGTGGGTTAGTTCAAGGTGTGTGAGATAGGAAATCCAGATGGGGGGATGTCCGGCAGCAGACTAAATCTATAGCAGTATAACTAAGAGATGGTTCAGAGTCGCCTGAGCCATCTCTAACTATAAGCTTTATCAAAAAGGAAAGTTTTAAGCCTAGCCTTAGAGGACACTGGGGTCTGACTTCTTCTGAGGCTCAGTCTGGAGTGTATTGAAAAAAATACTACATTCATTGGCCCAATCTGTGGTCCCTTCCGGTCAACCTCCCCTGGTGGGACAGCTCACAAACTGAGTAAATGTAGGAAGTGTGTTAGTGAGGTTTGCATGATTAAAGACTTCACAGACAATAATAAAAGCTGTGTGAGGGTGTCTAGTCTGCTCTCTGGAGGTGATTGACTGTTTAACTTCACATTCAACAATGGTGTTGGCTGATGGAGGAATGTAAACTGCAATTAATATGGTATGTGAAAAGCATCTGGGCAAGCCAACAGCTAGCAGTTCAATATCAGGGCTATCGAGACTCTATTTCACAGTTACATGACCAGGATGGCACCACCTGTTGTTGATAAAATGATGGCAGTTTCTAAAATTCCTAATAAAGTGTACATCTAAAAAAGATGGAAGAAATCAGGGAGGATAAGGATATAAAGATTTTGACAAACAAAACATATTGACTATTGAATAATAGTGCCACCTATTGGTGGACATATCTCATTTTTTTCTTATCAAGTAGCATTGCACTTACTGATCCTAGCTGTACTGTACTGATTGTGACTGAAACAGTAAATGCTTCAAAAGTTTTGAGGCTTAGGCTGAGGAGAGACGAGAAAGCCATCCTAGAATAGAACAAACAACAACAATTAGCATTGTTAGCATTTAGCTAACATTATTGATCCACTTGGAGAAATTATTTGGACAACTGCTAGACAGTAGCTAGAGTATCAGCACTACTACAGGTTTCAGTGTCTTGTCCAAGGACATGTCGCTGGCCAGGACTGGGAATCGACCCGCTCACCCTTGGGTTGGAAGACAACTGCTACTGAGCTATCATGCCACTGAGCTGTCATGCTGCCCCTTTCTTCAAAAATTTACCAAATATGTTTCAAAAGTCTGGCAGGTTAGGCTAGAGCATGACTTTTATTGGAGGATAATAATATGAAAAAAAGGAACAAAAACAATACGGTTCCATGCTCTGCAGATGGTATCAGCTCCAGGCTCCTTAAGTCCTGTGTAGTCCAGCTCTGTGGTCTACTGCTGCACATTTTTAAGCCTGAAGCTGGGGGTGGTACCATAGATGTGAAAAGCTTCTTCACCATAGTGAACTCAATTACTGCAGATTCCAGCAGCATCAACTGCAAATTAATTTCTGAGCATTTCAAAATTCAATGTAAAGTGCGTTCAGTTTTTTCAGCAAAATACTCAGCTGGTATCTCTGAAGCTGATGGTTTAATGCATTGAGATGCTTTGTTATGTTGCACAGATAGACCAACTCCCACTTTTCATCCTGGATCTTTGTAATAACAGCTGGATAACAACAATTGTAACTTCAATTGACGAGTTATAGAGTAGGTATTTCTGTGAATTGGTTACATACTTTCCTATGAAGTACATAATTATAGCTGAGTTCTTAGCATCATAAACCTGTTTCAACTACACGGTACTTATTTGAGTTGATGGGTAATAGTGGAGGTTTTTCCTAATTTTTCTGCTGTAGTTTTATATTTGTATTTAGTTTATTTTATATATTTATCAATTTTTATATATAATACAGTTACATATTTAATTCCACCTATTCATTGTTTTTCTTGCCTGCCAAAGTAACTTAGGTAGTTTGAATTAGTCAAAGTAAACTTTATTGTCATCTCTGACATGTCGATTATCAGCAGTTTAAAGTGATGGTGCTGTTCTGTCTGTAACAATGAGACAGTCCTATTTGGGCAAATGAGATTGTCCATGTAGTAGCATTTGCAGTGCAGTGGTGCAAAGAGTTTGTAGTCTAGGTGTATGTGGGGGCAGTGGGAGCAAAGTGTTTATAGTCCAGGTGTGTGTCTCTGTACGCCGACTCATCGTTGTGGCTGATGAGTCCCACCACAGTTGTGTGATATGGTTCAAACTGTGTATGGCGGTGCAATCATGGGTCAGCAGTGTGAACAGCAACAGACTGAGAACGCAGCCCTGAGGGGTTGGAGATGTTGTTGCCAATACGGACGGACTGAGGCCTCTCTGACAGAAAATCCAGTATCCAGTTGCAGAGGGAGGTGCTCAGTCCCAACTCACTCAGTTTCACCCAAAGTCTTTGTGGGATGATGGTGTTGAATGCTGAACTAAAGTCTATGAATAGCATTCTAACATAAGTGTCCTTTTCCAGGTGTGATAGTGAGAGGTGAAGTGCAGTGGATATAGCGTCCTAAGTCGACCTGTTAGGTCGATATGCAAACTGCAGAGGGTCCAAACAAGTCTCTCAAAGCACTTCATGATGATGGGGGTCAGGGCGATGGGGCGATTCAGGGAGGATACAGACAATTTCTTTGGCACCGAGATGATGGTGGTGAACTTGAAGCATGCTGGGACGACCATTTGGCTCAGCGATGTGTTAAAGACATCGGCCAGCTGATCAGCACAGTCTCTGAGCATGCGACCTGGGATGTTGTCTGGTCCAGCAGCTTTCCGTGGGTTGACCTTGGTGAAAGTTGTTCTCACATCAGCGGCAGGCAGAACGATGATCTGGTTGGTGCAGGGAGGTGTGGTTTATGCAGGTGTATGCAGGCAGCAGTATCACCGTAACATGGTCGGAGGAACTCGCTTTTGTTTTCGGGCGCAGCACTTGCATTTCGGCCAGGTATGTCTTTGTTCTGGGCGCTGGTGGTGTTAGCAGACCCTTGCTCCGTAGCATCTCCGTCAGCAAATTTTGCGTGGAAATTGTGCAGTTTCTCTGGATTTTGAGCAGGTTATGTCTGTTGTACGTGATACGCATTGTGAGTGAAAAACAAAAACTTAACAAAACAAACAATTAACAACAAATAAGACAGAATGCGCCGGAGTGCTGTTAGCAGTTGCCTGCTCGTGGCTTCACCGGAAGCTGAATTAAATTATCTGGACTTAAGGCTGAAAATAGATAGAATATCACAATACCCTATGGGTTCATTCATTCATATGAAAATATATAAAATGTCACAGTCTACGGACTGAATACACTGTTCCCATTTCAATCTGATCCGTTTTGGGCTTCAGTCATTTTGTACTTTTACAGAACAGATGTATGGTCAGTCCGCTTCAGGTGGAATAGTTTTTTCTTAGGACTTATCCTCTATGTTTGCATAAAGCTCCCCCTTGATATTAGTAATCTGAAAAATAATTCTCTTTCCATTAAACTTCACTTATTTTTCCCTACAGAATAAGAATCTTGAAATTAACCATACAGTTCAGACAGACAATAAGTTTAATTTGTCATGTTCTATTTTCCCTTTGTGTTTTCTCAGTAATGTTTACTTTACCTCCTTTTCACAAGGGTTTTATCATCATGTGCCAGAAGAGCAGGGTACAAAGGCTCAAATAGATTGATTCATCTTTACTCCTTAATGGTCCATCTTTATTCCTTTCTCTTTTTAGTGTTCAATTTCACTGATTAATATAGTGTACATAGATAACACTCACGCCTTCTGCTGAATGTTTTACCCAAAATATCAAGTATCACTACCTGCATCAAAAAAAGTTCAATACTGAATATATATGTCTGCACAGGAGAGGGATTGAAGAAAACACATTAATTGTCTGTCTCTCTAGGGACAACCAGGAACAAGAGGATTTCCAGGATTTCCAGTAAGTTACTGAGAGTAACACTGACATTGTAAATTATACTTTGGTGATTTTTGTAAATGCTTGAATCTTTTTGCTTTAAGAATATTTACAGTAACCAACACCTAATTACGCAGGAATGAGTAAAGAATAAATCATAACCCAAATAACTAAGTGAACCAATAGTTTATAAATAATTAGCTAACTGAAAAAGACAAAACAAATAGACTAACTAATGATGGGACTATAGGCTTCATAACCAGAACCCGTGTCTGAAGTCAGAACCAGACAGTTTTATCTAGCTCTTCTGTGATTGTTCTAATCTAGGCTGATCTTCAGTTGTGCAGATCACAACTACCTGAGTGATACTATGGTTTTGTCTTTATATAGTGCAGTCTTGTTCCTAGTATTCAGTTCCCAGTGCCCGACAATGATCTGTGTTAGATATAAATATTATTTATATTTGCAGGGAACTTCACAACAGTGCACAACAATGCCATGTGCAGATCTTTCCTATATATATATTATATATAAAAATATATTTAGTTTCTTTTTTGGACCTTGCATAACAATGATTAGTGTGAGACAAAACAGTGTGTCAAGGAGATGCAATCTAGACAAAGATGATATCTTGTTTACATTTTTTTTTCCTTCTTTACCTTATGTTTTAGCTGTTATATAGTTACCTAGTATTTGCAAACAAACAGGTTCCAATTGGCTGGTGCAGGTATTTGTGGTGCAAATGCTAATCTCAGTATAAACCCAGACACTTTTTTCTTCTTTTTTTCTTAGGGTCCAATTGGGTTGGATGGCAAACCTGTGAGTTTCTTTAAAGGAAAGAGACAAGACTGAGAATAGTATAATTAGCATAAGTCAGTCTAAGAATGAATACTGTCATATGTCATTACCTTTATAGATTTACATTTATTTCACCACATACACTCACTGTTGTTACTGCTATCACACAGGGGCAGAACGGACCAAAAGGAGACATGGTAAGTATTCAGTAAATGTGTCATAAACATAGTTATGCATAGTAGTGCTTCACTTTCTACCAGTGAAGCACTAAGTTTAGCCTATAAAATCTTGAATCTACATTTTTGCCATAATACATAAAATGTGCTCAAATAGCTGGGACAGTGGTGCAGTGGTTAGAGCAGTTGGCAAATGTCAATTGTTGCATGCCAGTTCGAAGCCTGGTGGGGAAGGTTGCGTCAGGAAGGGCATCTGGTGTAAAACTTGGCCAAATCAACATGTGGAGTCATCTCATGTACGACCCCTAACAGTGAGCTTTTACTTTTACACAAAATGTGCTCAATCAAATATAAAATAATGTGTTATTTATTAAAGTCATTTGATGTGCTTATTTGTACCCACAAAATTATATAGAAAGTTGTCTTATTAAAGTTTTTATTTCTAATAATTTCAAATAATATTTGATCCCCTGCCAAATTTGTAAGTTTTCTTATTTACAAAGAAAGAAGTCTATAATTTTATGGTAGTTTCAAGTAAAAACACATTACACAAAAGTTCTAAATTGATTTGGATATCATGGATTGAAAGAAATATTTGATCCCTTACAAAACAGCCAGAAGTCTGGCTGTCACAGATTAGCTGATTACAGTCAATCAATCAATTAAGTAAACATACTCCTTATCTCAACTTATTTGTATAAAGCACATTTGTCCACAGATTAATTTTCTGCCACTCAAACTTCTCAAAGGACAACAGGGTCAAGATTGCAGACCTGCACAAGGCTGGAATGGGGTACAAGACCACCAGCAAGAAGCTTGGTGAGAGGGTGACAACTGATGGTGCAATTACTCATAAATGGAAGAAATATGTTAATGATCTGAAGGCAATTGAGACCCCAGTCACCAAGAACAACACTGGTAACTCGCCATAATAAATTAAAATCTTTATTAAAGTCTCCCTGCTTAAGAAAGCACATGTACAGGTCCATCTTAAATTTGCCAGTGAACATGTATATGATTCAGAGAAGGCTTGAGTATTATATACCATAAAATCTTGGACGAGAACTTCCATCCCTCAGCTAGAACTCTGATGATAAGTGATGAATGGGTCTTCCAGCATGACAAAGACCCAAAACATATCGCCAAGGCCAAAGGAGCGACTAAAGAAGATTAATGTCATAGAGTGGTCTAGCCAGTCTCCACGCCTCAATCCTATATAAAATCTGTGGAAAGGATTCAGAGATTCTCTGAAGACTAACTTGATGAAATGTCCTACAGCTGTGCTTGCCAACAAGGTTTTACCAGCAAGTACTAAAGCTTTTTTTGTGGAGTTTTGGTTGATATTCTATCTCTCTATTAAAATGATACTATCATATAATTTGAGATTGTTCATTTCTTTGTGAGCAAACATACTCATTCAGCAGGGATTCAAATAATTATTTTCCCCATTGTAAGTATATCAGTTGTTAGTTTAGTACCTTATCCAAAGGTGTCAGAGGTGTCAAAAGTACTCACATTCTCTACTTAAGTAGAAGTACAGATACTTGTGTGAAGAAAGACTCTGGTAAAAGTAAAAGTACAGATTGAAATCCTTTACTTAAGTAAAAGTAAAAAAGTACAGGTTTTGAAATGTACTTAAGTAAAAGTAAAAAATAATTTTCACCTTTAATGATACAAAATGCCTTTCGATAAGTCTAAAAAACAAACAAAAAAAAGGTTCTAGGCATACAAAATATATTACTTTTCTTCTTTTGTTCACAACCTGCACTGTGTTGGTACAGAGAAGATTAAAAAGAAATTCTGATATGGTCTAGTTTTTCTTCAAACTAAATTTCAAACAGGATAATATAGATTGAACTGAACGGAGCTCATGCATGAACAGCAGGAAGCTGCTTTTTTACGCTAATATGTTCTTCTTCTACTTTGCTGCAGCTCGCTGCCAATTGATTGGTGTTTTATCGCCACTATGACACACTTTCTGTCTACTTAAGTACAGTAGCGAAGTAAAAGTACTTCGTTACTTCCCACCTCTGAGGAAGTGTAATCTCTGCTGTGCTTTTTAACTATTGCCATTGTGCTTGCACTTCAGGAGAAGAGAGTGCCCAATAATTTGAATGTGTGCACTCTCTCAACACAGTCCCCATTTATATGGATGGGAGAAAGTTCAGCTCCCCGTTTCCTCCTGAAATCCAGTATCATTTAGTTGGTCTTTATAGTATTTAGTGATTTGCCAGACACCATTCTGTTAGACCAGTGTTTCTCAACCTTTTCTTGAGCAAATGCCCCCCTACGTCATCCCAATGCTTTTGAACGCCCCCTCCCCCAATTATAAAAAAATATATTGTCTTTTGAAAGAATAGCATTAAAATGCCAACACTTGGGTAATCATAATATAAACTTCTCAAAAAAATTATAGCAACACTTCGAAAACACATCAGATCTCAAATGTAAAAATATCATGCTGGATATCCATACTCATATAGAATGGGTAATGTGTTAGGCACAAAAGGATGCCACATCATTTAATGAAAATGGAAATTATCAACCTACAGAGGACTTAATTCAAAGTCACCACGAAATTTAAACTGAAAAACTGATGCAGCAGGCCAGTCCAATTTGCTGAAATGTCTTTGCAGCAACTCAAAATGGTACAGTTTATATGGCCCCCACGTGTTTGTATACATGCCTAACAACGTCAGGGCATGCTCCTTATGAGAGGACGGATGGTGTCCTTTACTTTACTTTACTTTACTTGGCAGACGCTTTTATCCAAAGCGACTTACAAGGAGAAGACACAAGCAATT
>JAUBNQ010047192.1:0-20220 GCA_032353495.1 Ctenopoma kingsleyae | reverse complement strand
TGATGCCAGGATGGAGACGTGTCTGCCTACAGTCAAGAAGTGGCACAATTAACATCCTGCTGCAGCCATGACAACCTGGAGCTAAACACCCTCAGGCGTCAGAATAGAGAATCAGAATAATATCCTAATCTGCAGGCTCGGTCAAAGATGACCCACGTTCATTTACAATTCAATTGTATTCATAGTTGAATGTTTATCACATGAGAAAGGAGCCAGGGATCCGGAGGAGGAGAAGCAGCGGACAACAGGTAAGGGCAAATATTCACAGGTGAGTCTAAACACAGAGAAACAGGAAGGTGGAGTGCAGGAATACAGGTCGGCTGAGAATTGGTTGCTGATATTACTCACAGGGGAGATGATGGTCAGGCGAGGGAAGTGGAGTCTCAGAGAAACTGAGAAGGTGGAAAGACGAGCCAGAGAGCAGGAGGTGAGTGAGGCCTGATGAGTAATGGAGTCCGCTGTCGGAGATGAGATAGGTATGGTGTCCGTACTGAGGAGAAAACTTGAGAGAAGCAGGTGAGTAATGCATAGATGCAACAAATGGAGGGCTAGGCAAGAAACAGGTGATGGCGATGGCATAGGTCAAACCAGTGAGTCAAACGTCCAATCCATAATCCACAAACACAGTCCAAAACAGAGCAGGGTCAGAAACGGGTCAGAGCAGGACACAGATCCAGAGCAGACAGATCCGAAAGACAGAACAGGTCAAAATCCAGAATCCAACATCCAATATGCAAAGACAAAGTTCAACAGATAATAGTGATGGGACTTGTCGTGCCGTGGTTTCAGAGCGTGTGTCGAGTAATCCAGGGAATTTTTTGCGAAGCGTTTATCGAGGCTTGCTTCGATGACGTATGAAACCTCGCTTGTGGGAAGCATCACATGAGTGGTTCAGAAAGTGGTTCGCGATTTGGTGTGCCGTTCACAATATACAGGACAGTGAAACAATAAAATGAATGAACATGTTTTCACAAGTTACAAAAGCACCTTCACTCTCCTCACCCCGTTTTTTTTTTTTTTTTTCCCCCCACTTTCCCTTGCCACCATTGTAATTTCAAAAATGTCTGGTTTATGTCTCAGAGACATACACACATTAATATTATGTAGATTTATTCAGTTAAGTTTAAAAAATACACACATCTAATGTCAAATAGCCTGACACACAAACGTTCCTGGCTCATTATTCCTATGCCAAACTGTGGGAAGACAGTTTTAAGAGCATTATTCTGTATATAGGTTCACTAGGAACACATCTGTCTGTCTTACAGTCTTTGACCAGCAGGGGGGGTTTGTGTGCACATGAAGCCAGAGATGAAGCCTGGAGAAATTAACCATTTTGCAAACCAATTGGCTGTGAGGCTTCAAAGCTACATGATGCTTCATCTGGCCATCACTAACAGATAACTCACGGTTCTGGGGTAAACTGGGTCAGGTCCAAACTGGGTCATACACAAAAGGGTCCCGTCCAAGGAATGCTGGGAAATCACACACTGTAGTCATGAAGGCAGACGATCTGACAGAAAACTGAAACACACAGAGCTGCTTAAATAAGAGGGGAACAGGTGAGTTGAGTTGGACTGATTGCAGGCTGAGTAGAGTGGCAGAGTGAGGGGAGAGAAATGGCAGGAAATGACCATATAAGACACAGAGCTGAGGGCCAGGGCTGGAGACGGTGACACGCAGTGATGGTGATGATGATAATGATGGTGTGAGTGGTGATAAAGGAGCCTCTCTGATGTAAATAATCTGCTAAAACGTTTGGAGTTAAAATTTTTTACATTTGTTTAATTCATTATAAGTACACCTAAGTCAATCACGCCCTATGTGGAAAAGAAATTCTCTCACTTAAATAGAAGTTGACAACATACAGCATGCTAAAAGATCTTAAAAAAGCACATCATGCAGTCTTGGGTACATCTTGGTGCAGTCACACACATAGCAGCATGTCTTCATCACTGTCCCCCAAGGTATTGTCTGTAAATGTGTTGTGTCTATTTTAAATCAAAGAGATGTAACAGCATCATGTTAGTGGTTGACCACAGTGAGTGTATTTAAAAACTGCAGCAGCTGTGAACTTATAGCAGCGTCTTCAGACATGTGAACACACAGGGCAGGTGGAACAAGATGGTTACGCTCATAAATACACTCAAAAACTGCTCACTGGTATAAATAGACACTAATTATGTGACTGAACTCAAATGTGTCACATCAGCACTGCTGATGATAAACCACATGTCATTCTTGAAATAGTTCCATCAATTCAAGCCAGCTATGAGTACGTACATTTCCATCCACCTTTATTATGCAAACTTTCAATTTGCATGTGTATAAGGTGGAAAAGGTTTTTCCCTTATGTGCAGTTTGACTGGAACACCTTCTATTTATCACAATAAGCATTTATTAATATTATGTAGTCGAAAAGTGCATCACTTAACATTTGCTTTTGCCAGTTTTCTACAAGGTAAGTTACAATATGGCTTAAATTTAACATAACACAAGCCCTGTCTTTCATTACACACTGTAACTTTTATTTATTCAAATACTCTGTGAGGTCAAGACTTATTTAGAGGCCTAATTACAGCAAAGAGAAACAGGGTAAACTGATACAAAGTCTGATCTGGTACTTGAATTGACCTTCAATAAATAATACACTGCAAAGTTTACAGTGAGAAGCAGCAAGTTTACCTGTGAGAACATAGTAGTAGTAATAATCACTAATCATGTGGCATGATAGCTCTGTGGGTAGCGCAGTCGTCTTCCAACCCACAGGTGAGCGGTTCGATTCTCAGTCCCCACAAAGCTACATGTCTTGATGTCCAAGACACCAAAACCCCGTAGTAGCACTGACACAGGTCTAGCAGCTGTCCAAACAACAATTTCCTCAAGGGGATCAGTAAAATATTTATTATTATTATTAAAACTGGACCATCAAACAAAATTAGTATTTGATCTAAGGTCATTCAAGGCAATCAGCATAAAACACACCTGTGCCAGTATACACTTAACTGATACAGTGTGTATAACACTGCTCCCATTGCTGTTCCACACATGAATCAGTTTTGTACTTGTTTTAAAGACACATTTTTTGCCTTCCATGTTTAGTGCTAAATTTTGTGGTTTTCCACAATGTCTGAACAATCCAGCCTGGGTGTACAACTCAAAGTCTCTACTTCCTCTTCCTCAGTGCGTTTCTCCATCTCTTAATGTTGCTGCTTTAGAAAGAACACTTTATTGTTTTGCAGTAAGGAACTGACACTATAACCTGACTTTAACCCTTGACTTTCTACAGAACTGAAACACTGCCTTCTCTAAAACTGGTTTCTATAATCCCTGAAACTCTGGTATCAAAACCTAGTCTCCAATCAACTCTCTCCTCTGACCTCCTTCTACAGTTTATGTGCAGTACACGATTATAAGAGTTCTTTGCAAATATTTTCTTCTGAACAGTAACTGAAAAGAGCAGATTATGCAGACTGTACAACCTGTATTGGTTTTATGAAGTGGTTATATAGAATAGAAGAAAGATACTACTACTAAAGACATTTTCCCAGTTTTGGGATATTCTCACTTTATTTCTTTTTTTTACATTTTTACACATTTTATATAAACATTAACGCATGAACATATTACTTCCTCTCTTGTTAACTGAAATACAGAGGTCAACCCTATGTTCTAAAAATTACGTTTTCTGATAACATAATGATCAAATACATTGACACCAAAAATAATAATGAAAATTTTTACACAAAAAATGTCCAGTGTACAACATCCAGTTTTCTCTTCCATGAAAATATCCAGCATTTCTATTTTGCACCTAGCTGAACTGGATGCTTTTTTTTTTTTAAATATATACAATACAACATGATCATTACATTTTCTACAAAAATGTTTAGCTGTAAATATATGTAATTATTAGGAGACAGGGTTGCAGTGGTAGAGCTTCCATCAAATGATCTCTCCAGTCTTGTGCTCCTGTGAGACACATAAACACCAGCACATGAAGAAAAGAAATCAATTGTAAATATAGGGAGCTAACCTCACCCTTTATAATTTTGCGTGCCCAATTAAAATTTAAGTTCACAACATTAAAACATAAAATGACAGCAGCATGCATGAGAACAATTAGTTGTCGGGTTAACTCAGAGTAAAGTTGATCTGCCAACATCAATTCAATTATTTTCAGTTCATTTATATAGCACCAAATTGCAACAAAACTCATTTCAATGCACTTTACAGTGTGTAAGGTTTAAGTATATGTAGAATTATACAGAAAACCCATCAGTCCCACTTGAGCAGCACTAGGAGACAGTGGAGAGGAAAAACTCCCTTTAACGGAAGAAACTTCCAGCAGAACCAGGCTCAAGGTGGGTGGTCATCTGACACGAACAGTAAGGGTGAGTGGAAAGAGGAGAGAGAAAAGAACAGCAGGCAATAAGAGAACAACAACAAACAGGTAAAACACTGGTCAGGTTGGTAGGACCAGTAAGTGCACACTGAAATCATGCAGCTCTGCGGCTGGGGATACCTGCAGAGAGGTACAGAGAACAAAGCACAACTACAGGAGATAGAAGACACAAAGTTAATGACATGCAATGATAAGTGGACGGAGAGGAAAGGAGAAGACAGGAGCTCAGTGTGTCAAGGACGGTACTCCAGCAGACTAAGTCTATAGCAGCATAACTAAGAGATGGTTCAGAGTCACCTGAGCCATCTCTAACTATAAGCTTTACAGAAAGCCAAAGACATGGAAAGGGTTTTAACTATAATGTCCCTGTGTTTACCTGTTTTTTCCACAGCCTTGTTGGACTCACTGTAAAATATTTAGCTTCTTTAAACTTCTTTATGTTGACAGTGGTAATTGTTAGGCTAACCCTATGATTGCAGTACATACTGAGCTGTATAAATTATAGTTGTATGTGTCAGAGTCTTACCTAAAAGGTGATCAGTGAATAGATGACACTGTCATCTGTTGAAGACTTATTTTCTTCTCTGGATGCTTGTGGCTCTGTTTGAGAAATAAATATGTTCAACTTTCTAATTCAGATAGTATTTAAAATTATTCTAAATGTTCTAAAACATAGGCTTATTTATGCTACAATATTTTACAAATCACTTTGTGTTCCTGTTTATTAAAAGAAATTGAATTTAAGACAAAAACACATCATACTCATACACATCATACAGCTTATGAGCATGAATGAGCATTCATGTTCATTTTTTGTTTCACTATTTAACTTTGCCATCTTGTAATGAAACCTCACAAACTCTTTTAGTGCTGACAGCTACATGAACCTTTAGATGCACCGGTGGTTTTCTTATGTGGTTTTTATTTACCTTTTTTCTTCTGTTGTTTTCTGACAGAAGAATATGTCACATCTGTATCGACTGTATTTTCACCACCTGATTCTGAAACAGACAGTTCTTTGTCAATTCATACGTCATTGTATAATACACATCCACCGATAGAATTATACAGCAGATTAAAAAAACAAACAAAACTAAATCATGCACCTTTATTCTTCCTTTGTTTGTTGACAACAGCATAAGCTGCATGGTGTGGTTCAGTGCCACTGTCCTCTGCTGACTCTAAAACATAAAAACAAAACAGATACTGTTGTAATTATTCAGTTATTTACCAGAGGAACCTAATACTGAACATTAACCTTCACTAAGCAGTATCTTGTATATGAGTCACACATACATGTTTTCATAAAACAATTGATATATATTATGCCAACTTAAATGATAGAAAATTAAATGGGAAAGTGGTGAATACTATAACATTATTTTCTTGAACAAACATATAAACAAACATTAGTGTATGTTTATCAGGGAAGAAATATATATTTGATACATTTAAAATAGCTGTATCCTATTTAGAAGATGAGGCCAGTGATTGTCAAACAGAGACTAAAACAAATAACATCAGTCAATCTAGCATCCAACTCAAGTTATTTGTTTGTTTGATTGCATTAATGAAAAGAAGTTTTAATTGCTATTGAATGTACAGTAAAATGCACACTTGCAACACATTTCATTTGTTTTCTGGCAGAATATCAGTTTCCACTTCTAATCGCTATTGCATTATTGAACTACTTTATCTTTAAGCACTCACAGTACATGGTTATGGGAAATTATTGTCAGCAGTGTATCAGGCATTACATATTAATATTTATACTTGAACTTTACAATAATGCTTTTGTTCCTAAACCTAACCGCAGATGGGAGGATATGAAACCCAGACACCATTGTCTCTACTTCGTATACTCATCCTCCCTTTAACAGTATTGAGATTCATAGCTATAGCACTAACCAATATAGAATATGTTGCCTGTTAACATAATTTCCATAATTTTGGAAAGCAAATTAGCACCATGTAAATGTGATTTCTAATATACAGGTTTGCTTTACCTCTGTGTTTCTTACAGAGACGTCGTCCCACCAACAACAACAGCAGAGCAACCAGCAAAGCAGTGACAATCCACAGCAGGGTGAGGAAATCAGGGGAGTGAATGTGAGGGGGATGAGTTTCTTCAGGAGTCAAATCACTGTCATTTTGTTTCACAACAATCAGCCAACTCTCTGGTGATTCTCCAGCTCCTGAGATGCTGCACTTGTAGAGTCCTTCATCAGACTTGGAAACATTTTGAATGGTCAGGTTCTTGTTATACAAAGTCCCAAGATGAGTTCTGTCTTTGTAGAAATCAGCTATGTGTTGTGACTGAGTTTTCTTGTTTCTACAATGAAGAATTACATCATGTCCCTCCATCACAGGACGAGCAGGACTCTCCAGGATCACAGAACCAGCTGAACAATGTGATATGATAAAAGGATTTTCTAAATCAATTTATATGTTTATTAGAACATATCATGAGGTCATGAACTCTTCCTCTTAACTACTGCTAACTGAAGAACTTTGCCCAAAATAGGTATAATAGGGTCCATTTATTATTATTTTTTTATTGTTGCATAGTATAGTCTTAAGCACAAATGATGTATTATGTATGTGAAATAAAATAATACATGCAGTTAAACATTGTGACATATTATACAACGAAAAATAAGGACAATACCCTTTTTTCCAGTATGTGTCCAACTTTAAAGCCAAATCACTATGAGTTTGAAGCTTCCTCTCTCTGATCTGACTGATCCAACACTGCAGTCCAACATCTTTAATCTTTGTTTCATAATAATGAAATAATAATTGAAAAAGCAAAAGTGCTAAACACTATTTATTCCCATTTTCTATTATCGCTTGATAACATTCTGTGTATTACATCATTATGTACTCAAAATATATCTTGTCTCCTATAGATTATGTTTCTATACAACTAAAAAGCAGTCAAGAACACAAAACACTTAAATACTTTTTCAAAATGATGTTTGTAGCTAATTGTGTGTTAATAGAAAAAGTGACATACCAGTGACCGTGATGTTGACAGTGTTACTTCTCTGTCCCTCTTTATTTTCACACCAGTATTCTCCGCTGTCTCTGTTAAAGGCAGGATAAATGGAGCAAGATGGTGCTGATGTGTTGCAGTTTGAAGAATTTGTTGACATTGCTTCATTGTGCTGCCTCATCACCCTCCATTTAGAGAAGGCATCAACCTCACAGTTTACAGTAAAAATGTCATATTCAAAGAACTGCAGTTTGTCTGGAACAATGTGAGGAAATGCTGTGTCTGAAACAAAGAAAAAAAAGGAAGAGGTGTCATCCAATATAATCTTCTGCTGTGTACAAACACAAGACAAATCCTTCATTAGTACAAAATCTGACAATTTGAATATTGTAATATTATAAGCATTTTTAAATGGTTATGGTTTATTTTCATCCATTTGTTTCTAAGGTATAGATACTTATACTTACATAGATTCACAGATAAGCAAAGCAACAATGTCAGACAGCTAAGTATCTAACTAATTCTGTCCAACTTACCAGCTTTATGAACAAAGTAACTGTTGTCAACTTGTGCAACCAGTAGAACTAACACGTCGGTCACTTAAGAGACAAATGAAAGAGTTGTATATCAGGCATATGCTGAGCTCCCAACCAAATGAATGAAAGATAGAATGACTGACAGAAACTGTACTTACATAGTCTGATGTAGGAAGCTGTAACCTTCATGATGACCTTGTGCTGACTGTCAGACTAATGTACATCTAAGACATAATGTAGGTCAGAACCTCCCCTTCCTACTTGAATTATTTCTGGCATTGATGCACATGCAGTAGTGACGAATCTGAACTGTAGGTCTACAAACCTACAGTTTTTTTGATGCCGAACTGCCATAATATTCTAAATGGTTTTATCTCAAAAGACATGGAGACGGGTGGGATGGAAGTGAACCTTATGATGCATCAGAACATGATATTGACTGAAGTGCTACATTTATTTAAAAAAAGTAGTTGAGGAGATAATTAGAGTGGTTGGAGGATGTGTAACGTGCAGGATTCATATAATGCAGATGTCCATAATCCCATGTATGACTAGGTTTAGGTAAGCTAAAACAATTTGGCCATGACGTCAGAGGTTAGAGAATGATCATGGATTTGCTTAAAGTTTAATAAACATGGTGTGTGAAGCAAGTGTGTGACTTTTCTCTATTAAACCAGACTATAATGTTTCCCTAACTTTCACCAATTGTTGTGACTGTCTACACACAACCAAAACATTAATAATAGCCATAGTCATAAAACTATTTAAGTACACCAGTACCAGTACACAAATGTTATACCGCAAGATCAGAGAGTTTAGCAAAAAAAAAGGCCGATCACAAAATCCTAGAATGTTGATGGAACACATTGATACCCCCCACCCCCAAATAGTGAAATGCTAAATAGATGACACCAGAAGGTTTTGATTTCATACCCATACATACAAGCCATCTTTCATCTTACAAGACTCAGTATTGAGGGATTTTTATTACTGAACATCTGAAAGCTGTTCTACTCTGCCCTCTGCAGTCAAACACATTGCTGCTGACTTTTATTGACTCTATGGACTTCCATACAAAGTAAAATACAGCTATAATTACACCTACTTTGTTTGACTGCAACTCACCAAGTATGTAGCAAAGGATAAACATGAAGTTAAACTCCTGACTTAAAAGTCAGTCAACAGTGTTGACAGACTGAACAAACAGTTTAATCAGGAAACTCATAAAACAAAAATACATTGTAATATTGATGATTTACTGATTAGACGTACAGTATGTGAACACTCTCTTGATATAAAAAGTAAAAAATGTTAGTAGCTTTGCATGTATTCTTCATATAATGCCAAATCAAACATGCAACAGACGTGTAGCTGCAGCAGACAGAAAAATAAGGCGAACATAACGCAATTGATTACAGGTGACAAAGCTGAAAGTACAGTTGATTTTATTTCAGAACTTTGACCCTGCAGCTTGTATACTACACTCTGAGGTTGAGCTGACTACTCGACACACATTACAAGTGAGTTATGAGATAATTTAATTATTTCTTTTAAAGTAGCCTATGTTTTAATTAACTGATGATTTGTTTCAAAACTTGTATAAACTAGATATTTCCTTTAGTTACACTGTAACATGCCCCTGGAACTGCATTTAGATTTTCACGAAAATATTTTGCACCTGTATGTAGGTCATGTTCACAAAACTAATGAACAGGGAATGTAAAGCAGGCTATTCATTATATATATCAATATTAATGGCATTAATCAACTTATAGAACTGGGATACAAATGTCAACATAATGGGATACATAGAGTAGAACCCCATATTTGTAGGTATTCATTTAGAGTTAGTTCTATCTAAGTTTTTCTATCCAAAGAACAATTAAGGTTTTTTAGAGATCTGTAACCTGAATTTATGGGTATTTTCCTAATTTAAAAGTATGATGATTTTGAGCAATATACAGTGGAACCTTGGATTGCGAGCATAATTTGTTCTGGAAATGTGCTTGTAATCCAAAGCACTCGTATATAAAAGCAAATTTCCCAATAAGAAATGGAAACTCAGATTATTCGTTTCACAACCCAAAAATATTTGTATAAAAATTAATACAAAATATAATGTAAAACCTACCAAACCAGCATTCACTTTTTGGACTTAAACGCCCCGGCCACCGTACTTTCACTACTTCTCTCGTTAATGATATCTGTTTTTGTACTTTTGCAGTGGTTATTGTGCAAATGTTAATAAGCAGACATCCCTCACGCAGCACGAGGACAGCGAACAATATCATTTACTGTTTTGACCGATCCTGATTAATCATGAATATTTAATGAAGTTACAGATGTTGCGACACCTGAAGAAATGCGCACAGAAATCCTCACTGTGGACATATCGATACTTTTACTGAGTGATGTCCACAAACTCATAGAAAATAATTCTGCATACAGCTGGAAGTTATAAACAAAACTTTAGTGACTTATTTAATGTTAATTAATGTTCTGAAACAACTCAGATAATGCTGAAATGAGGAGACTCTCATTCATCTAATATGCTGCAGAGAGAAGTTGTGATCACGCGTGGCTCGGCAAACAAAGCGTATACGTACATACTACTCATATTGTAAGAACTCGCACATTCATCAAGTTAAAATTTATTCACATTTCTTGCTCATCTTGCAAAACACTCGCAGACCAAGGTTCCACTGTACAATCCTAGAATGCTTTTTTCATGTGGAGTGTTAAGGAATCAACATGTTTCACTTGGTGCATTTCCTTTTTCATTTTCAGGCCTCTAACATGCCTCCACTGAAAGGTAGTTCAAAAGATTTTCTATTGAACAGTGAATAATTACACCATTTTCTGTTTGACTGTTGTACTTTTCAAAAAACAGACTTCTGACACACTTTGAACAAAGTTTACACAAAATCTACCTTTTTGTGTTCACACAATTCACAAAAGTAAAGTTTGTGAATTCTTACGCCATTTCAAAGTGGAAACAAGAAAATCAAAGGGATTATTTTAGCAAGTTTATTTTAGTTTTCACAATTCTACTCTTCTCCCTCAGATGATTATCCAGCTAAATTCAAATCCATTATTTATGAGTTCTGTTCCATGTGTGGCTTTCCTGGCCTGGCTGTTTTCCTTATTATAGCTGGTGGTGTCGCCTACAAATGTAAACGTAAGTTGCAGAATGCTGAGAATTATAGGCATATGTGGTATGTGCCATTACATTACCCTTACAAAAAAGAAATGAATAAATGTATTTAATCGTCAATATTTCTTTCACATAAGGTGATGGTGACATAAATAATTTGAAGAAGAAAAATAAAGAACTTGAGGATGAAATAAATGTGAAAAATGACATTATCCAAAGGCTGGAGGATCAGAAGAGGGAGTTGGAGAACCCGAGAGATCAATTCAAAGTGCAACTGATGAACCAGAGAGATCAACTAAAAGTGAAACTGGAGAAGGTAGACAAACAGAAGAGGGACAACAAGCTGAATCTTCAGAAAGTGGAGAAGGAAATAACAGAGAGAGAGATGATGTTTGATAAACCAGAAGAATTACTGAGACAGAAAGAAGACCTATTGAAGGACCAATGGGAATTGGACCAGATGCAGAAAGATATAGACAAACAGCTACTGAAGATAGAGAAACTGCTGGAGCCGTTAGAAATTCAAATTACTGACAAGACAGGTGTTGACATTTAGACTGAGACAAATAATGGAAAAGAAGATACTTCAAATTCTCAAATTATCAGTTTAACAAATGTTTCCATGTTATGGTAGGAAAGCAGTGAAAGAAAAAAGAAACTGGTGAATTGTGTAGAGTAGCTGGAAAGATATAGGGAAAACAATAAAAGAGTCTTCAGGGAGTGGAGAGAAATTATATAGAGAGAGATGACATTTGATAAACCAGAAGAATTTGGCAATATGTGTGTGTTTCTTTTATATGTCTAAACAGAACTTTGTTGAAACACATTGTACATTAAAATATGTTTTTGACTAACTTGTTACTACTATTGTTTCTAAAATGTCTATTGTCTGGTTAATCTATTTAGTTTTGCAAATACTTTTTATAACCACAAGTCCACAAAAGTGTATTAAACAGAATGCAATGATTTGCATATCTTCTAAATTCATATTTGCTCACAAAAGGACGTAGAAAAAATGTTTAAACTGAGAAAATATTTTAAAGTAAAAAATAATGTAAGTGGTTTTCAAATCTATGGGTCAGCTGGGTGCCTTTCTGTGTGGAGTTTGCATGTTCCCCCCGTGTCTGTGTAGGTTTTCTCTGAGTACTCCAGCTTTCTCCCACCATTCAAAGATGTTTGTTAGATGCTTGTTAAGTTGATTGGTCACTCTAAAGTTCCCATATGTGTGAATGTGAATGTGAGTGATTGCCTGTCTTGATATATGTGACTGGTGACCTGTCCAGGGTGTGGCCTGCATGTGCCCTGCATCTTACCCAATGATAGCTGGGATAGGCTCCAGCACTTCCACGACCCTAAGGAGGACAAGCAGTTAGGATAACGGATGGATGCTTGGATGAAACTACAGCAAGACATCTTAAAAAAGTTGGAACAGAGGCAACAAAAGGCTGAAAAGGTAAATGGTACTAACAAGGAAGAGCTGTAAGATAATTTTGCAACGACTTACAGTTGTGCTCAAAAGTTTACATAACCTGGCAGACTTTGTGATGTTTTGGCCATTCTTCAGAGAATATGACATAACACAAAAACTTTTCTTTTACTCATGGTTAGTGGTTGGGTGAATTATTATCAAACAATTGTGTTTGCCTTTTTTACACCATAATGACAACAGAAAATACCCAAATGACCCTGGTCAAAAATGTACATACCCTAGTTCTTAATAACCATGTGTATGATCCTTTAGCATCAATGACAGTGTTTTGTGATAGTTGTGGATGAGACACTTTATTTTCTCAGATGGTAAAGCTGCCCATTCTTCTGGACAAAATGTCTCCAGTTCAGTCATTCTCAAAACAAATATTAATTTTAAGTAAAAAAAATTTGGGTCCACTGCCAGGGAGCTTTGTGAAAACCAATACTTGGGTCATTCTCAAAACTTTTGGCCACGGGTGTAAACACTGCTGATTGGCATTGAATATTGAATATATATTTATATCCTATTCTATAAAGTTCAATGATCTTCTTCCGCAGATCCTTTGATGATTTTTTTTGCTTTGCCCATGGCTCAGAATCCAACAAACATCAGTGCAACACTGGATGAATCATGTCAGGAGACTTGAAACTCACTGACTTTTTATACACACCCACTAATTACAGGCAAACAGATCACAGATGGTTACCTTTAGTAGCCATTTACACCTGTGTGTGTCAACCTGTGTGTATGTTATCATGCCAAGGTATGTCAATTTTTGATCAGGGCCATTTGGGTATTTTTTGTTGTCATTATGATGTAAAAAAGGCAAATACAATTGTTTGATAATAAATGGCTTCACCCAACCACTAACCATGAGTGAAAGAAATGTTTTTGTTATCATTCATATTCTCTGAAAAATGGACAAAAAAATCACAAATTCTGCCAGGATGTGCAAAGTTTTGAGCACAACTATAGATTAACTGATAACAGGTCCGTGACATGATTTGGTCTTAGAGCATCTTAGAGAGTCAGAGTCTCTCAGGCGTAAATTTAGGCAAAAGAGTAGGATGAGGTGCCCCCTCCAAATGCACAATGGTCTCACCTATAAGTTCAGTAATATCACTATTAATTGATTATACTGTATACTGCAGTGCACTCTGAAGATTCCTTGTGACATGATATTCATAGTTCTTTTCGGTTGTATATCAGTTCAGTCACCATCAGGTTGTACTTAATTGCACTTCATTTTCTTTTCTTGAAAAACACAATGACCAGATTGGTTAAACACTGATATTTGAATGGATTGTGGACATTTTTTATGCACAATTTAAGGCTAAATTTCTTGTGGTGCTTCAAGTGTTGTGGGCTATAAGGAAGCAGATTATCAGTTTAATTTTATAGAGCTGACACAGGCCTACACAGGATAATTAACCTGCCACTGCTTTCTAAAGTGTAACAACACAATTAGCTTTCTGTTAGCTCTAAACTATTCAAATCTAATGTTATTTGATTTGAATTATTTCAAATTACATTAACATTTATTTAATGTTGGTTTCCATATTACTCGAAATGCCAAATTTAAAGATCTACTATGTCTGTGGCCAGTGTTCAGTTATAGATTCCAAGTAAAAGCACTGAAGTACTTGCTCTAAATGTTGCTTGAAGTACAAAAGTAAAAGTACTCCACTAAGAAAGCAGTATACAGTGTGTGTCTAAATGTCTTTGACAAATTCTCAATGATGAAAATTATGGTCAAATTGTATTGTTACCTACAGACAGTTGAACAAAAGTGTCAGTCGGTAAAAGTGGGGCTGATTTTAACCATCTTATATAGTGACAGGAAGTTAATCCATAAAGGATACATCAACATTTTAAGAGTTTTTAATGTTTTGTGAAATAATCTAAACCTAAAAAAGTAACTAGTAACTACTGCTGTAAAATACAGGTAGTGGAATATACAATATTTTCCTAATTTGTAGTGGTAGTTTGTACCTATACTGCTGCCTAGAAGCTTTTAATCTTTTATTGTCCTTTTATTATCTATGAGCATGTTCAAAGTACAAAACATTTTATTTGAGGACTGTGTAGTTCAGTGAGAGTTGAGACAACACTATTTTGCACATACAGGTATGTGGTATTTTCAAATTTGAATTATATATTTTAAATACCTACTATTATGCTTTATATGTATAATGGCAGCTGATTCTACTTTAATCAATACAGTCAATAACAACAGAATCTTTATGATTTTGCCGCTAAAAAAGACTCTGTTTTGAGATCTAATTAAACATTATACACAATCAATTGTTATTTAAAAATGTTGACATTTTGGAACAATATCGCTATATATGTCTTCAGTTTATACCTTTGTATTCTGATTTTTAGCACACCAGGATGGCTCATTTTACATCTCTGCTGAAAACTGTCAGTGTTTCGGTTTCCGTATGCACTGTCTTCCTGCTCCTAACACAATTATGTGAAGGTAACATACACACAAACACATGGTTAAAGCTCTCATGAAATTACCAGCTCTGACAAACTAATGTAATATAAGGCATCAATATACTGACCAGTTAATTTCTGTTATGCAGAAATTATAAGCACCAGTTGGGATTTGGCAACATTTAAATCTGAGTTTACAGCAGTGTTCTGTTGTCTAGTCACCTTATATCAAATCTGATAAATCAACTGAGTCTCCAAAAAATATATATTTCTATAGAAATAAACTATGATGACTATGAATTTCCCTATGGGAATGAGTAAAGTATCTATTTATCTATATATGATCACAAACATGTTTCAAGTTGTAGATGTATTGATACTGGATACCTAAATAACCTTCTACTTAGTTCCTGTGGTAAGTTGTAAGCAGGGGCGTGACTAGAATTTTTTTCTTGGGGGGGCCAGGCAGGGGCACAGACTGTAGAAGGGTGGCACACTAAAATGACAATTTTATTTACAGTTTTTTCCTATTGCTAACACACTAAAATCTTATGCAAAGCTGAACTGCAAAAACTGACATAATCTCTCCTCACATTTGTAAAATTTCGAAGCACAAATCACACCTTTAAACATGATTAGCAATAAACTTGACATCTTTTGCATTAGAGTAGACACAGTTTTCTACAGAAAACACAGGAATCTGACACAAAGACACTTTTTGCCATTTCCAAACACACATTAGGCTAACACACACGTCACCTGGTCCTGACTACTTATTAGTTAACTCAGCAATCAGTGTGTGAGAACTATAAAACTCCACAGATTTACCAACACTGAAGAACAATGGAAGCAGGAGGAAGATAAATGAGAGGCAGGGATTGATTGAGAGGTCAGGAAGTTCTAATGAAATTCATTAGCTGACCATGTTATATTGTAAATCATGGACTCACAATGAGAGAGATTGGACAGATGGTTCAGCCCAACTTGAATCAATTTACTGTTGCATCTGTCATCCAGACATTTAGGCTTGAGAACAGATATGTAACCAAAATACTGTAACACCCGCTCTGTATACATACAGTAATTCAAAGTATGTATGTATACTGTATATACAATAGGCTAATACTTTACAGTAGAAATGCATTCTATATTTACAGTGTCCATGTATGTGTTCTTTACTTGTACAGTTCTACATAATCTTCATTAGAAATGTGAGAGGCTATATATCAATATATACATTGCTATTTTCTCTAAGAACTAAGTGATAAGTGCAATTTGGTGGAAGAGGTCAGATGTTCACTGAGGCACACGAGGCAGAGATTATAATCATAGCTTTGGCAAATAATGCCATAAGACCTCAAGAGATTCAAAGTCACATCATAAGGAACATAAATAAAGACAGTTATTGGCAACATCATTCTCCACTGACATCAGGTTATGCATGAAACAGATTTACCAAGTGCCTTTTGAGAGACACTCAGAAAGATTTCTAAGAACTGAGGTGTAATTATGGATAAGACACTTTTTCCTTGCTGTCGAGTGAGGGAAGACATTGCATGTGATGTGGATAAGGTGCTGTGTCCAGATTTTTTTTTTTATTTATTTTTTTACTTTTACTAGTTATACATAGTTATATGTATTTGTCTATATATATATTTTTTGTGGTCAACCCCAACAAATACTGTGGATAAATTAAGGATTTGTTTCAGTCAAATTTGCTTCTGCACATTTGTCTCTGTGTCTGATTTTCAGCATTTACAGTTCTGATAATCCCTAAAAAGGTAAAAGTGTTTTGGATTTTACATAGCAGTGTTTAGTTGTTTGGAGGAAAAATTTAGGCATGGAAAAAAAGTTTACTATTTATAGCAAAACTTTGGTTTTAATAAGTGTTTATATAATTTTGAATGCAGAGCTTCATTTATCAGGTTATGTGAGGTGTTTCATGAATTGTGATAAATGAGCCTTGTTGTCAAAATTGTGCTTAATTGGATAAAACTGTAAATGCTCTATAGTCTTAGATTGTAATGAACAGTAGTCTAAAGTTTGAATAACAAAACTATTTATTTACCGAAATAATACACTTGGAACTGTTTAGCTTGTAAGAACTATGCAGTGGACACAATTTGATTGAAAAGCCGATCTCTTTTGTGGCGATTAAAACGCTGTGTTAAACAGAGATCGTCTCAAACTTACTTTTAAGGCCACGGTCATTTGCAGAGATTGCAGAGATTGCAGAGATTCCGGTTTTTCAAAATAAAAGACTGTCATGTGAAAACGGAAATAAAATAATAATTTTCTTTCTCTGTGGCCCGGTGCAAAATGACCAACGGACTGCTACCAGGTCGCGACCCGGTGATATGGGACCTCAGGTTTAGGGTGCAAGCTAATTTTTCCCAGTCACGGAATTAGCATGATTAGCTTAGCATAGTTTAACTCTATACAACTTTGTTGTAAGCAAAACAAAGAAAGAACTTGAGATTTCATCATAAGGCCAAAAAACAATATTTATTAGATGTGAAATTCTGGTCTTCAGGTGGCTCTGAATTAAAAACAGACATAATAATAATTGTTGAATTACAGTCTTAATGTATGCCAACAACATTGGTTTGGGAGGAAAACAAGAGAATATCAAGCAAACTGTCAGATTGATTTATTTTTTTCAAACAATTTACAGTTAGCAACATAAATAGTGGAATAATGGTTTGTGGCATTTGCCCTCTGTACACCACCACAATGAATTTGGACAATGACACACGAAACGTGTTTTTGATCTGGCATGTCTTGGTTTGTCGATGAAAATGACTATAAATCAATGTGCACAGAGGACAAATGCCAAAAATTGTATCATCATTCCATTATTTAAGGACCTAACTGTATTTCAGACGAGTCTGCTCTTACTCTCTCAGGTGCTGCCTCCTCAACAGAAACTACTTCTCAGCCCAGTTCTGTTTCTGACTGTCTGCCAATAATACTGGGTTGTTGCTTTGGTGGCCTGGCTGTTGGTCTCATTATAGCCGTTGCTGTCTTCTATCATCGTAAACGTAAGTCATAGCTTGTTCCATCACAGTAAATAACACAAACAACATACAAATAATAACAATGTGTTTTAAATTTTATATATTTCTTTCACAAAAGATACAATAAATGATTCAAAGAAGAAAATTAAACAGTTTCAAGATGAGATAAATAGGAACAAGGAAAAGATGAAAAGACTCACAGATCAGAAGAGAGAGTTGGAGAACCAGAGAGATCAATTCAAAATGCAACTGGAAAACCAGAGAGATCAACTCAAAGTGCAACTGGGGGAGGTAGAAAAACAGAAGAGGAACAACAAGCGGGATCTTCAGAAAGTGGAGAAGGAAATAACAGAGAGAGAGATGATGTTTGATAAACCAGAAGAATTATTGAAACAGAAGGAAGACCTATTAAAAGACCAATGGAAACTGGACCAGATGAAGAAAGATAATGACAAACAGCTACTGAACATAGAGAAAGTGCTGGAGCCATTAGAAATTCAGATTACTGACAACAAAGATGTTGAAATTTGGATCGACTAGTACACTAGTTGACTAGATACAGATTTGGGAAAAATAAGATACTTCTCATCGTTTTAACAAATGGGTCCATTATGTAACACAAATCTTATGGTGGACTGTGAGAAGGTGATTATTTTGGATGTATAACTGATCAGAGAAAAATGATACAGCTGATATATCTGATGAAAAAGCTCCTAACTGACTCAGTTAAGATAATATGTAACATTCAATCAAAGTGAAATGTGTATGAAGATTTTATAAAATGTGTGAAAATATGAACATTTCTAAATCAGTAATATGTCAAAGCTGAGTTGCTTTGTTATTCATTGTCTGTTGGAATGACTATAAAAAAAATCTAAATAAATTCTTATTTTAAAGGTTTCCACAGATTTTTTCCCTACTGTGAGAACTTTTGTGCAACATCATTAATTACTGTCAGTGAGGTAATGTTGCTACATTTTTCTGTAACATAGTCATAACATAATCACATTACACACACACTAAATTCAGTAATCAGACCCTCAGACCTCTCACCTCCAGCAGCAGTGAGAATGATTTTCTTTGCTTTAAATAAGGAGGATACAGCTTCTCAAATATGTCGCCAAAGTCACTGAATATTTGTTAGGATCATAGATGGACAGTTTTCCCAATTAATTATTAATATGAACTATCATAATCATATTTATTTAATGAGATGACTGTTTATTCATCATTTATCAAGGGACATCATTTTGTTATCATTTCCACTACATTACAGACTGATAATGACTGAAAATTACTTATTTTTATACATTGTATATTTTAGTATTTGTGTTGGTGTTAATCCTTTCTGGTTATGGTTCTTCCTTCTTTCCTCTTGAACTGAGAGCTGCTGTGACATGGTAAATAATTTCCCTCTGGAATTAATAAAGTTTTTGAATCTTGAATTAGTCCCCACTGGACAAGTCTACTATAAAGCTATTGTTGAGCTAGTGAGTTGTTCTTTATTTATTTGTTTGGTCTATTAATTTATCATATAAACATTCACCCATCCATCTAAACCATTTATCCTGTTAGGGGTGGCAGGGGTCATTGGTGAAATTCAGGTAACACATTCAGGCTAAACATGTTTATGTTTACTCCGTCATAATCTAATATCTAATCCATTCTTGTTGTAGGCTGTGTTAAGAAAGATAATCTCTGTGTTCATCTGTGTCAGAAATAAAGTTTTGAAATGGTTCTGTCTTTGTACATAAATTAAATTTAACAACATGTATACTTTTTAGATTTCTGAAGAAAAATTATTTGTGAGCTACAAGTGCAGAAAATCTGGACTGGACTTCATCTGAAATTCATCTTATCAACAGCATCAACACTGCGTATTGCTTATGCCATACATTTGAGTGCAGATTTAAAATTAAAAATTCAGAATGTGAAAGGCAGCAACATTTGAAAAAGAAAAAATAAAGGAAAATGTTTATCTTCAAAGCCTTGCTGCAGTTTCCCATGCTGGCTTTGATTTAACTGCAACAGACAGGTGGGAAAATCACAAAGTGAACACACCCTGCATGATTACAGTTAGGGACTGAAGTACATTTATTTTACTGTTTGAGGACTTTGACTGTGTGTACTGTTATACAGAGAGGTGTTCACATAGAGGATTTTGTGTTTATGTTCTGTTCATTTACCACCCTCTAGTGGC
>JAUBNQ010043711.1:0-21020 GCA_032353495.1 Ctenopoma kingsleyae | reverse complement strand
AGCCAGAAATCTTGCTGATTGATAGAGTATCAAATACTTATTTCATTCATGAATTAATTTATAACTTTTTGAAATGCTTTTTTTTTTTTAATTATTGTTCTGTCTCTCACTGTTCAAGTAAACCTACCATTGAAATTATAGACTGATCATTTCTTTGTTAGTGGGCAAACCTACAAAATCAGCAGGGGTTCAAATTTTTTTTTTCCTGACTGTATATGATCCAAATCCAGGGATGTCTTTATAATCATTACCACCGTAAGTTCATTCACGTTTCTGTACAATGTAACTAACAATCAAGTTCTCTATTAAAACATAATCGGGTCGCAATTACGTCCTGTGACAAAACATAGTCGGTATTTCAGTTTCGGCGTATACTAACGCAATTTTTAGGAGACAGGGTTGAATCTAAATCATATATCAAGTAATTATAAGTAACAGAACAACACATTTAAACATGTTATTAGTAAATTGACATTTCAGAATGTTGTTACATTTTCATGTGTGGACAGTGATTAACAGAATGAAGACACAGCTGCTTTAGACTGATTGTATTGCTTTTGTGTTGGAACTCAGTAAGATGTGTGAATCATTCGGAGGTTTGTGGCTGCTATAATTGCAGCTGACCACTAGATGTCACCGGTGGGGTCTTTCTTTGAAGATTTGAAGCTGAATCACTTTTCGGTACAAGCCTCAAAAGCTTCACATGGCTTCATCTGCCCATCTGTAATAAAAACAGAAAACGAACTCAAGATTAACAAATGTTTTCATACATCTTCATAAGTTCCATATATTCACTAGAATGTGATCTACTGCATTCCTGCCTCACCTATTGTGACTCAGGTTAGTAGCACCCAGGCCCTCACTACTACAGTAGGGCCGAGCTCAAGTTATAGCCACAGCCACGCGGGCGCACCCATAGCGACATATGGCTGTGACAGCTCGCCCGTAGCTATCAGAGCGCCCTTGTAGCTATGAATGGCTGTAACAGCGCCCACCGCCCGGAGCGCAAGCAAACTACAGACGGATTCCTTTACGTTAAAGATTTTGCGACAGGTCAACGCTTAAATGGTAAGCATTGTTTTGGCATTTTAAGGGTATATGTGGTAAAAAGTTCAGATTTTGTTCAGGTTTTCTAAAACTGAAAAACAAAACCACATCTTTAAGGTGTTAAACACATCAGTTTCACAACTAAAGTCTCAACATTTGCTGTGCTGTGATGATCTGAAGTGTAACAAACATTTTGATATCTAATTACCTCTGCAGTGAGTGGTGATGATTGCTGAGACGATCTCCAGGACTCCACTGCTCTGACTGGTGACAAGGTCACCAGGACTCTACTGCCCTCTCTGCAGAGAATCTATAAATCTGAGTCCACAGGAGGACTGCCTACATCCTTAGGGACTCCACTCCCAACATGGACTGTTCACACTGTTCACCCTCAGGCTGGAGGTACAGAAATGCAGGACTTCCAGGCTTTAGAACTCTTTCCCACTGTCATCAGACTTCTAAACAACTGACAGGAAGTTATAATAATGTCTACCTCATTTCTTTTTAGAATAGAATAGAGAGTAGAATAGACTTTATTGTCATTGTACAGGGAGTACAACGAAATTGTGGGTGCTCCACATTTACAAAAGAGGAATAGACAATATATTAATAATTAATAATAATAATTTTGTACAGTACATGCTGCCTGTTTCTTAAGAAAATTATTTATACTTAAATAAATTCCCTGGAGATCATTATTTGAATTCCAAAGATACTGGTTTATTCTTGCAGGCAAGGGAGCACACAAGCTTACAGCAGTAAGGTCTGTCAGTGTCTGCTCGCAGGCAGCAAGGTTGCACAGCTTCTTATAGTCACAACTGAATACAAAAGTTCCATCCCCCCATACACACATGCATAATGTAACCTAGAAAGGACTCTGTAAGTCAGTCAAAGGTTAAGGTTCCTTGTACAGGGATCATAACTCCACGGTTGAGGGTAGGACATGAAGAAAAGGTATATCACTATATGGTAAATTGTTAACATATGGGCCTAAGGCAAGAGAGAAACAGAGAAACCTGTTTCCTTGCTGTGCATATGACAATAAACATTAAATCTTTGTTAAAAGAAACAAAGACCCTGCAATTTCTTTTATCTATAAATTCTTCACAGAAGACTTCGTACTTGCTCCGATATTCAAAGTGAAAAGTGAAATCATCATGGATTGACATTTCACTGTCATTATACTGAGAACTCCTCATGTCTTGAAGATGCTTCATTTATTCCTCCTTGTTCATATGCAGAGCTTCTGGTAGAGTCAGTCTTCCTTTGAACTTTTGCTTCTTACAAAACTTCTTGCTTCTGCAGTTTTTAAGCCCCTGAGAAAAATATCTTCTTCCTAAAGGAGTGACAACAGGTGTGTCCAGAGTTTTTTTTTAATGAGGGACAGTTTTGATAATGTGAGGAGTCCAGGGGCCAATAGTCCCTTCAAACATTTTTTACAGTAAAATGTACATATGCACTGTTTTATAACAATTTTATTGTCATTGTCAGAATTATCATTTTAAATGGTATTGAACAAATGAAAAACACAATGTATCCACCTTTGTCTGCAGTTGGTCTGACCCGTGGGCCAGACTATGGATATATATGTTTTACAAAAAAGCAATAAACCTAAACTAAACTATTCAGAAACCACAGGCAGCAATTGTAGCAATGAACACACCCACTGTAGCTATTATTTAAAAAAAAAATCCCCTTACTTTATCTGTGTAATTGATGCTTACTTCTTTTTTAGCTAAATCTGTTCTTGTCCAGTTTCTTCTACTTACATGTGCTGCTACTATGTGCCCCTGGCTTATTTTCTTATGTATTTTTCCCCTTTATTATTACTAATAAGAATAAAAAAATAATAATAATAAAAAAAAGAGCATAGCCACAGTGCTATGGTCACAGCACTCAGAGCTATGAGCACAGCCGCGCACAGGCACTGTAGCTACAGCCAGGTTAGCATAGCTACAGATTACTTAGTTCATTACATCAGTTATTACTACACTCAAAATAAGTCTCCCAATTTTGTTGTACTCGCACTACAATGACAATAAACCTGATTCTGATAAGTACCAGTTCTGCTTGTGCTCACACAGACAACACAACAAACTTGCCAGTTATGATGACTCTCACAGTGAAACGTAAAGACTAATATGACAGAGCACGAGTACACCAAAGGCATTAATTAAAAAACAAATCTGAACAAAGTTTTTACCACATATACCTTTAAAATGCCAAAACAATGCTTACGAGTTAAGCGTTGACCTGTCGCAAAATCTTTAACGTAAATCCATCTGTTTTTTGCTTGCGCTCCTGGTGGTGGGCGCTGTCACAGCCATTTATAGCTACAAGGGCGCTCTGGTAGCTACGGGCGAGCTGTCACAGCCATCTGTGGCTACGGGCGCACCCGTGTGGCTACAATTTGAGCTCGGCCTCCCTCCTAAGAGGACCTAATCATACAAACCTGTCTCCACTCTCCCTGACTGAGCATCTAACTCCTCTGCCTTCACAGCAGCAGCAGAACCAAAACAAACATCACACATACACACAGAGTAAATCCCCCTCAACTTAACCCAAACAACTAAACAAACACATATACTTAAAATACATAATTCCTCAGATAACAATAATACAAGGCAATTACATTTAATAAAGAAAACACTATGTCCAAACTGTGAAAAGACAGTTCAAGATTCAGTTATACCAGTACAACCTGCAGTGAAATGTGCCTTTGAGTCACCCTATTAGACTGTGCAAAAGAAAATAGAAGAAAATAAGGTTAAAAAAAAGACCAACAGGGGGGTTTGTGCACATGACGAAATGAACCCTTCTGCGAAACCAATCTCGTCCTCACGATGACCTGATCTACTCACCCGGCAGGTGCTGCTGAAGGTGAATGGGGGATTGGTTCTGATGTCATGATAGTGTTTAGCTTCAGGCTGTTATGGCTGCACCAGGATGTCCGTCGTACCACAAATTGCACTGTATGCAGACTCCTCTCTATCCTCAATCAGTTCAGTTATAGCTGTGTTTTTTTACAAACTTAAGGAACTGTTCAAGTATCCATGGCCTTGGAACTGAATTTGAAGTGTGCAGTTACTGGCCCTACCACCCTGCTTAGTGTTTTGTCTGCTGTGTCATGATCTCCAGCTGCATTTCCTGTTTTATATTACCTGTTTCATATTACCTGTTTCCAGTCCAGTTTCCAACCCTTACCTGGTCCAGCTTCACCTGTGCCCTCCCCTTTATAAGCAGCTCACCACACATTCACAGGCTGCCAGATTGTCTGTTTTCTCCTTAGAAAGAGGCTCCTGACCTCTGCCTGACCTGACCCGATCTCTGCCTACTCTCATGTAAGTGTGTTCTAGGGCCAGTTGAAGCTTCATGAAGCTTTGAAGCCTCGCAGCCAATTGGTTCGCAAAATGGTTCATTTCTCAAGGCTTCATCTCTGGCTTCATGTGCACACTAACCCCCCTGCTGGTCAAAGACTGTAAGACAGGCAAATGTGTTCCTAGTGTACCTGTATACAGTATTCTTAAAACTGTCTTGCCACAGTTTGGCACGGGAATAATGAGTGCCAGGAACGTTTGTGTGTGTCAAGCTGTTATAACAGTAGTTGTTTGTGTATACTTTCTAAACTTAACTGAATAAATCTACATAATATTAACATGTATGTATTTCTATGTACATATTTCCTGAACATTGCGTGGGAGACCCTCGAGGTTGCAGGCCTTTTGTTGCGCAATGTGGCATTTAAATTAAGGCTGACTAGATTTCCCACCGAGGATTTGCAGCAAGAGAGTTACCTAAAGACTTAAACAAGTTGATTGAGATGGCCACTCAGACCGCCACATCCAGGAAAGAGATCATGAGTGCAACTGGTCCACCAGGAGAACTCTTAACTTTTCAGCAACCACTTGGCCCTCATTTCTTCTCAGCCTTCGAGCCTGTCGAGAGACGACATGAGGTAGCGGAGCCCGATCTCCTGGTGCTGACCGCTCAGAACCCATGCAATTGGGCCGGAACCACTTGAGTCCCCAGGAGAGAGAGCAACACACACAAGCTCAACCTTTGCTTGTATTGTGGAGACTCAGGTCACAGGGTTTCCGGTGGTGCCATTGACCTGCTTCCTGGTACCACACCCCCAAGGGGACGCCTCTATTCTTTTTCTGCTCCTGAGGTGGACGCCATGCGGAGATACATCAACGAGTCCTTTCATCCGTCCTTCCTCCTCTCCTGCTGGTGCGGGCTTCTTCTTTGTAGGCAAGAAGGATGGAGATCTTCGCCTGTGCATAGACTTCAGAGGTCTGAATAACATTACAGTTCAGAACCGATATCCTCTTCTCATGACTTCTGCTTTTGAGCTCTTGCAAGGAGCCATAATTTTTACTAAGCTTGATCTACGTAATGCCTGCTCACCTGGTCCGAATTCGTGAAGGGGATGAATGGAAGACCTCTTTTAACACCCCAGCTGGTCATTATGAATATTTGGTAATGTCTTTTGGCCTAACCAGCGCCCTCACTGTCTTCCAGAACCTGGCCAATGATGTTCTTGGAGACATGTTAAACAAGTTAGTCTTTGTATATCTGAACGACATTCTGATCTTCTCCCAATCTGAGTCAGAGCACATCCATCATGTGCGGGCAGTTCTGCAGCAGCTTCTACAAAACTACCTGCACGTCTAAGCAGAGAAATGTGAGTTCCATTCATCCACTGTCACTTTCCTAAGTTTTATCCAATCAGCTGGAGTCATAAAGATGGACCCAGGGAAGGTAGAAGCAGTCCGGGCATGGCCTGAGAACCGTAAGCAACTGCAGAGATTCCAGGGCTTTGCAAACTTTTACAGACGCTTCATTCGGGGATACAGTTCCATTGCGACCCTTTTGCATCACCTTACTTCCTGTAAACAGAGGTTTGTTTGGAGGAAGTGGAAGTGGACCAATCTTTTCTCTCCCTCAATTACCTCTTCACCTCTGCCCCTGTTCTTATTCTCTCCAACCCTGCTCGCCAGTTCATCATTGAGGTTGATGCCTCGGACACCGGTGTCGGTGCTATTTTATCTCAGTGAGCAGAGAGAGATAATAGGATAAATCTCTCATAAACTGTCCTCAGCTGAACGCAATTATGATGTGGGGGATCGTTAGTTGCTTGCTGTCCAGCTTGCCCTGGAGGAATGGCGTCACTGGCTTGAGGGGACTGAACGATCGTTTCTGGTCTGGACAGAACCATCAGAATTTGGAGTATCTTTGGAGTGCTAGGCGTCAGGCCCGTTGTGCTGCATCAGTTAAGCTGGGGGCTGCCTGCCTGGGTATTGAGCAGGAGGTTATTGATGCTCTGGGGCAGGGGTGTCAAACTCAAATGCACAGTGGGCCAAAATTTAAAACTTGGACAAAGTCGCGGGCCAACATTGAACTTTATTGAAAAAAATCTTCCTCCAGATATAACAATGAACCTTTTCATATGGACCCAAACAAGTTTTGCTTAAAAATTTAATATGGAACAAACAAAGCTTAATAATATGCAATATATAATTTATTATTGCACACATGCAAAATCTAATTTCAAATTAAAAAACACAGCAATGGCATTCATTTCTTAAACAAAATTTAAATAAAAATCATATGCCTCCTTTTTTATTTGCAACCTTCTCATTTAAATTTCAACAGTAACCTTTTCCACAGGTTAATGATAAATTTAAAAATAAAATAACAATAATAAACTAATTAAGTAATATTAATATCCTTCAATGAATGTGCAACCATTCAAGCCCATGCCTTGCAATAGCAAGAAAAAGTGCATATTTGATATATTTGAGGGGTAGCATGGTGGCAGTAGTAGCATGAGGTCACTATGACTACTGTCAACAGAGGAGAGTGTGTTTACGGTTCCTGTCCTGATCGACGCGCCAAAACACCAGCAGAGAATTCTGGGATTTGTAGTATTAGTGGAACATGCGCTAATACTTGCGGGCCAGCTCTAGTAGTCATTTGGTATTGCTTCGCGGGCCAAATATAATTACACTGTGGGCCAAATTTGGCCCGCGGGCCAGAGTTTGACAGCTGTGCTCTGGGGGATGCACCCACCTCTTCCACCTGTTCAGACAATCTGTATGTTCCTGCCCAAAACAGAAGCACGACAGGCGTGGAGGACTACAACAAAGAGTCCATGGACTGACTAACGGCTAACCCTCCCGGTCATACTTTTTGCCAACATCCAGTCCTTGGAAAAGAAAATGGATCATATCATGTCTGGCTCATCTATGGCTACACAGAGGTACACCCAGGACAGCTCTGTTTTATGTTTTTGTGAAACATGACTCAGACTGGAAGCTGACGAATACGGCAAAACTCGCAATGATCCTAGTCATACAATCCTGAAGCACCGACAACACAGTAATATCCCAGTCATGTTCTGAAGATGTGATGTATATTATTCAGACCGTTTTATTTGCCCAGAGCATTGCAGTGCATCATTCTCAGTCTCAATGTCAGGGCACTTTATCATGTAAGGTTTAAGACCTTACAGCATATAATTACATATAGAAATATACAGAAAACCCATCAGTCCCAGTTGAGCAAGCACTAGGCAACAGTGGAGAGGAAAAACTCTCTTTAATAGAAGAAACCTCCAGCAGAACCAGATTCAGGGTGGGCGGCCATGTACCTCGACCAGTTGGGGTGAGTGGAGAGAAGAATAGAGCAAAAGAACAACAAGATAAGCAGCAGATGAGACACTGGGCAGCTTGGTTGGGCCAATAACTGCAACTGGAATCATACAACTGCGAGGCAGAGGATACCCGCAGAAAGGTGTCACAATCCCGATTTATACTTCCACTTTTATTTCCTGTTTCATTTCCTCTTTGGTTCTACCCTCATTCTGTTTTGCTTTATGTAATCATTATCCTGATTTGTATCATCTGTGCCTCCCCCTTTATAAGCTGCACACCAAATACTTACATGTTGCCAGATTGTCTGTGCTGCCTGCTTTTGCCTCTCGACTTTGAAGATGTTGTCAACTCTAGATCTCTGCCTGCCCCGGTTATAACCTGTAAGTTAAATTGTTTATTCTGAAGAGAATCAGAATCAGAAGCTTTATTGTCATAAACATAGTAAAACAGTTGTTACACTACTGAAATTCTTATCGCTACATAACTCCCATTGCACAACAGTAAAAAAAAAAACAAGAATAAATACTATATTCTTTATTCTTTATAAATAAAGAATAGACGTAAGAATACATACAGAAAAACAAAAACAAAAGAGTATGCTGTGCAATGTGCAAAGTCAGAGTCCAGGACTAGAGGTGGAGGGGTGGATTACTGTTCAGTAGTCTAATGGCTTGTGGGTAGAAACTGTTCGACAGCCTGGATGTATGGGATTTCATACTCTGATGGTAGGAGTGTGAGCAGACTGTGCTGTGGATGGGTATTGTCTTTAATGATGTGGTGGGACCTCCTGATGTCCCTGGGAGTGTAGGTATCCGTGAGATGGTAAGGCTGCTCCAGAGATCGATTGTGCAGTTTTCATCACACACTGGAGACACACTGTAATGGAGCTGGTGATGACACCAGCACCTAGAAGTTGCTGAGGATTTCGGTTGACAACCCAAATTTCATCAGCCTCCTCAGGAAGTAGAGTCTCTGCTGGGCTTACTTTGTGATTTGGAGGCAGTTGTGAGACCAGGTGAGGTCCTTGCTGATGTAGACTCCGAGGAACTTAAAGGTTTTCAGGTAAAGGTTTCTACCTCTGTCTCTCCAATGTGTATTGGGGTGTGCTGCTCCCTCCTCCTCCTCCTGAGATCAATAATAATCTCCTTGGTCTTTTCCACATTTAAGGAGAGATTATTTCCCTGACACCAGGACACCACCTACCTTCTGTACGCTGTCTCCTTCCGATCGGTGATCAGCCCACTGACTGTCGTGTTGTCTGCAAACTTTATGATGGTGGTGTCAGTCTGGGAGGCCACGCAGTCATGGGTGAAAAGGGTGCACAGCAGTGGACTCAGCACACATCCCTGGGGGTTCCCTGTGCTAACGGTCCTGATGCCTACATCTGGTTTCTAACTCTGACTGACTGGGGTCTGTCTGTTAGGAAGTTCAGCGCACAGTTACAGAGTGAGGGTGTCAGTCCAAGGGAGAGGAGCTTCTCAGACAGCCTGTATGGTATGACTGTGTTGAAGACTGAGCTATAGTCAATAGTCACAGCATTCTTGACAGCGTCATCTGTGGACCGGTTCTGTCGGTGAGCGAATTGTAGAGGGTCCGCGGTGGCAGGGATGGACTTTTTCCTTTCAAAGCACTTTTTCGCAATCTGGGTGAATGCAACGGGACGTCATTCAGTCAGGTCACTGTGTTATCCTTAGGGAGGGGTATACTGATGGTGGACTTAAAGCAGGTAGGTACAGAGGACACAGAGTGACAGGTTGTAAATGTCCGTGAATACATCAACCACTTCTGCTGAACAGACCATGAGTGCACGCCTGGGGATGTTATCTTGGCCAGCTGTCTTTCATGGGTTTGTTTTCCTCAGAGCAGAACACACTTCACCCACTGACAGAGAGAGTGGTGTATCCGTTAAGCCCTCCTTGGCCAGGACCTCACTCTTCAGTTGATGTTGAGGGCATCGAAGCGAGCGTAAAACTCGTTCAGCTCGTCTGGGAGAGTAGATCGGTAGTCTATATTCTCAGAGGGCCTCTGCCTGTAGTCCATGATGTGTTGCGGTCCATGCAACATACGCCGATAATCTGCATGAGGGAGTGAGTGAAGGAACTGAACCCAGGAACTGAACCCAAACCAACTTACAGAACTGATGACGGCATGAGTGAAGAGTAAATGGCAGGATAACGGCAGAGTGCGTAACAGGTAACATGGCAGGATAACAGTTCTGTAAGTTGGTTTGGGTTCAGTTCCTTCACTCACTCCCTCGTCCTCTTTAGGTTTTGTCTTTTCCCAGCTTTCACACCATTCTGCCAGTTTTCTCCCTCACTTTCTTTGTGTCTACTAGTGGTTATTTTAGTTTGCTGGTTTTGCCTCCTCCAAGTGATTTTCTGTTCAACCTTGTCTTTTCTGTTATGTACACAATCCTTAATAAAGTTATGCTGTTTCCAACCCTCTCTTGCCCTGGTCTGCGTTTGGGTCCACCATTCGGTACCATCTCCCTGACAGAATGAACCGACAAAGGGCAGTGAGGAGTGCAGGACATAAGTATTGAAGGGCTGATTAGAAACAAGGTGCAGCTGAAAACAATCAGGGAGTGAGAGTGGAGAGAGGGGCGTCGTTAAGGTGAGGGAGGAACAGAGAAACAACGACAACACAAAGGCACAAGACCAGGACATGACCATGGGGAAGGGTGATGACAACTATCATAATCATATTTATAATCCAATAACCCCACTACACACAGGACTGATTATGACCAGAAATGACCTAGTTTTGATTCATTTTCATTATCTTTATTACCTACTTTTGTTCTGTAAATTGAGTATTTAGTATTTGTGCTGGTGCTTATCTTTTCTGGTTAAGGTTCTTTCTTTCTTTCTTTCAGTTTGAACAGAGAGCTGCTGTAACATGCCAAAAATAATTTCTCTCTGGGATTAATAAAATCTTTTTTTGAATCTTGAATCTTATGTATTTTATGTGAATTATTCTTATGTCTTTGGGTATCATCTGCATAAAAATGGAAATTAATAGTGTTTCTTTATAATATTGCCTAAGGGAGTCATGTATAATGACTTCTCTCCTGTAGAACCAGCTCCTAATCCAGGTTCGGGAGGTATACACCCTCTCTACTTTTAAGACTTGACTTAAAGCTTTCCTTTTTAATAAAGCTGGTAACACTTTACAATAAGGGTACATTAATTAACATTACTTAATGCATTAATAAACATGAACTAACAGGTAAGTAAGGTTAACTAATGCATCTGCTAAACATTTACTAATGGTATTATGTTAACTAAGGCATTAAGTTATTCATTAATTAATCTTTATAACAACCCTTATTAGCCTTACTTCACATAGTAATAACTATTAACTAACAGTTGAGCATTACACTAAACAGTGGGTATCAGTTCACAAATGTCTCTTATTGAAATGTATTTAGGACTTACATGCTAATTCAGGTGTTGAGTAAGTGTTAAGTGGTTGATAAATATGTTAATTAACATGTATATCATGTTTGTGTTTGAGTGTTATGAATGCTTACGTAGGGCTTATAATTACCCACTTACTTGTTCATCCTCAAACGTATGACTTCTTTTTGGTAAAGGTCAAGAACAGTGGACACACCTCTCTTCATGTAGACATTCATTTAAGGTTTGGTGAAACCTTTCAAGTGCAACTTGGCCCTGAGCATGATAAGCACTGGATTGTGAATGTTTGATGTTTAACTGTCCTAGAACCTCTGGAAACATTTTTGATGAAAAATTGGTCCTTTGATCTGTTTGAATGATCTTTGGAATACCAAAAATGGAAATAAACTGTGTTAAGGCTTTGACCACTGATTTTGTGGTGATATTGCGAAGAGGGTATGCTGCTGGATAACAAGTGGACTGACACATGACTGTGAGCAAGAAAGTATTCCCAGCTTTTGATTGTGGCAGAGGACCAACACAGTGAACAGTGAGCAGGCACATTTGACTTATTTGGTATCCCAGTCAGTTGGCAAGTATGACAAGTTTTAATAAACTCAGAAATGTCTTTCTTCATACAAGGCCAATAAAAATGCCGCAAAATACGGTCATATGTCTTCCTCACTCCTAAATGTCCCGCAACCCCACCATGAGCAGTCTGAAGCACTGTGTGTCTTAGGCTGGATGGAACAACTATCTGTAGGATTTCCTCACCCACAAAACAGTCCCCTTGAGGAACCCATTTCCTCACCAACAGGTCATCTTGGAGGAAACAACCATGAGCAGCGTCCTCAACCTCCTCGTCTTGAGAGAAAAGATCTTTGAGTGTGGAATCAACCCTGTGCTCCTTCACTAGATCAATGCGAGTAAGAGGCAAAGGAAAAGCTGGCATAGGAAAAACAAGCTTTTTTGTACATTTTTAGGGCAAGCAACATCTGCACTAGCACGGCTCATAGCACGTGTAACAGCACAAGCAGGAAACACATCAGGATAGGTTGGTTCCAAATCACAACAGCTAGTGCCCCACATTGCTTATGCCTATCAGGAAAGGGTCCCAAGCCAATTCACAGCCTCAACCTCATGAAAGCACAGATATTTGAAACATATCCCTAATCAGCCCTGATGTGGATCAAAGCAACACCTGTCACAAAACAGGTATGCCCAAAACCCAACAAACCTAACCTCCTTTCAGCAAACTACACAAAGCAGAACCTTGAAAGCTGTGTGCAACACCCTTTTAACAACAGTGCTATATTAAGCAGTTTGAAATCACTAAATATACAAAACACCAAGTATCCCGGACAAGCCCCCATTTGTTACCATCTGGCTCAAGGGTGGCAACAAAAAAAGGGAAGTCGCACACAGATATATATTCTTCAAGGTGGTTTATTTTATCAAAACAACAAACATAATTAAACATAAACAGTGAGGTGTGTTAGTCAGGCACAAATCAGTAATGCATGTGGTGTGGATGAGTGAAAGATGTGTTAGTAGTGTTGTAGAAAGGTGCAACAAACCACCAAACAAAGGGAGGTAAGTTGAGAAGGGTGCCAGGCTGCAGGAAGAGAGATCGAGGAAGTATTTAATTATGTTGCAAAACCACTACTTACTATCATTGATACATCCTTAGCAACTGGTGTCTTCCCTGATGTTTTTAAAACAGCAGCTGTAAGAGGTGTGCTAAAGAAAACATCATTGGCCACCAATGTATTAAGCAACTACAGACCTATTTCAAACATATCTTTTATGAGCAAAATTCTTGTAAAGGCTGTTTTTAACCAAATTCATTTATTTCTAGATGAACAGTGTCCTAGAGAAATTTCAATCAGGTTTTAGGCTAATCACAGTACAGAGACTGCTCTAACCAGGATAATAAATGACCTATGAATAGTGATGCAAAGAAAGTTTCCATCCTTCCATCCGACTACTGATAGAACGTCTACGATGGGTAGGCCTTTCTGGAAGTGTACTGAACTGGTTTAAATCTTATATTAGTAACAGAAAGTTCTTTGTTTCCATAAATGGTCATCCACTTATAACATAAGCTCAGGAGTTGCCCAGGGGAGCCGCCTAGGACCACCACTGTTGTCCTTATACATGCTTCCCCTAGGACAGGGGTTTTTTACACACTTCTGACTCCATCACTGGATGTTTTTCTGTGTGGAAGCACTTATTAGATTGTGGTTGGCCAGTAAAAGTATGTGTTAAAATCCTTGTTGACTGATCGTAGTTGACTTTAAGATCACTTATTTTCTGTAACCTAACCGCCTGATTTAGTGGGTCACATTTCTCAGATGTAATTCTGTGCTTAGTTACATCACGGTGTTTGATGTTCCCACTTTTAACCACTGAGAGCAGATCTCAGAGCAGAGGAGATGCAGCGGTTGAAGTATGAAGATAAACACCTCGGTGCATTCGGGATTAAAAGTCTGGATTTCAGTATCAACCTTCCACCGTTTAGCACGTCACACTGCCTCACAGTGTCGCCACTTTTCTCTCTCGTCTTCTCTCCTTCGTATGTTTCTGTGCCGCTGATTGGCTGATTCTTGCCCTCAACTGGACCAATCTCAGTCCTCATGCTTAAAACCAACCAATCTGAAACCACACGCCAATCAGAGACAGGTAGGATGAGCCTTTAGCTGAGCAATGTAGAAACAGGGTCAGAAAAGAGTCGCCGGTCAAAATATAATCTCCGCCAAAACCGAGTAAAACTTAATGACAAGTTGGTTCCGGCTCTGGATCCGGACAGGACAGAGTCTGGGTCCGGATCCGGACCTGGACCGCAGTCCGCCAGTTGGTGACTCCTGCCCTAGGAGCTGTCATAAGAGAACACAAAGTGAATTTTCATAGCTATGCTGATGACACTCAGTTGTACTTATCTGTAGAACCCACTGACACCAACCCTTTGAACTCATTAACTCAATGTTTGCTCGCTATTGACACATAGCTGATAAACAACTTCCTGAAACTAAACAAGGACAAAACTGAGATTCTACTTTTAGGCCCCAAAACCAAAAGTGATCTGTTCAAGTAGTAAAATGGGCTCCCTTACCAGACAATTAAAATCTGAAGTGACTAGTTTAGATGTTCTTGTAGATGCTGATTTAAGTGTTGCCTCACACATAAAAAAAACTACAAAAACTGCCTTTTATCACCTCAGAAACATCGCTAAAGTTCGCCCCCTTCTACAAAAAAACGACGCAGAAAAATTCATACATGCCTTTATAACAAGCAGACTTGATTACTGCAATGCTCTTTTAACTGGTTTTCCTAACACTTAAATTAAAAGGTTACAGCAGGCCTACAACACTGCCGCTAGGCTGTTAACTAGGTCAAAGAAAAGAGAGCATAATACCCCTGTCCTAGCATCTTTACATTGGCTCCCTGTAGCTGTACTGTATCAACTTTAACTAGACTGTTAAAACAGAGGTAACTTTCAGATCACTAAAATAACATCTACATAGATTTCTGTCCTGACAGTCTAAATATGTGACGGATCAATACTCGAAATGCCTATCTTGTATATCTATTGACTGATTGTTTGTATTTAGATTTTAAACAGCAAACTGACATGATGAGAGTGTTTCATCACAAAATACATCAGTCATATGGAGGTTAAACCATAAACACACCATCTTCTGTAAAGCATTTTAACAACAAACATTTAGTGGAAAATAACTTTTATTTAATCTGCATCCGGCCTCAGAGGCTGTGAGCATTTGGTACAAACGGAAGCTTGAATGCTGCTAAAAACGTTAGAAACTGTCCGACTTCATAGTAGACTTTCAGCCACTCCCCCTGCTGCGGCCGTCTGTTGTCTCTTTTCCAGGTGAGGAGCTGTTCATCTCAAACGAGCCTATAGACCTATGCCCTAACTGGTGCATGCACACTGGAACCCCCTCCAATACAAAGTATAGGAGAACCTTGGGGCGCAAAATGTTATGCCCAAAGACTTCCCACAAGACCGACGTCCCAGCGTGTCGCATGGCGGCAATTCAAATTGTGCTTATCAGGAAGCGCAACTTTTGACTCATTTGCATTCATGCTGAAAGGAGGAAAGGACTCCTTTTTGATCTAATAAGGCCAACTAAGGCAAATGGTTGTCCTTTCCCGTTGCCTCTTTTGCTCAGTTTTTATCTTCCTCCTAGGGGCCCCCTAGGGGTCATGTGGAAGAAAAAAATATTTAGGGGAAATAAGTGGTAGAAAAAAAATTCAGAATAGGTGATAGAAAAAAAATTCTGGCGTTAGAAAAATTTTTTAGAATAGGTGGTAGAAAAAAAAGTTGAGAGTTAAAATATTACTAGAATATGTAATGGATACACAATTTATTCCAGTTTATAACACAATAATGTATAACGTTCTGGACAGTTGTAGCTGCTAATGACCACTTTGTGTTTACATCCTGTGGGGCTACAGTCACATTTGCCTTTATTGTGCTAGAAAAGGTACCCCTGCCCATGTAGGTGGGGAGTCTGATTTTTTTTTTTTCCTACCAACTTGTCTGAACTTTATTTTCTGCCACCTATTCTAATTTTTTTCCTACCACTTATTTCCCCTAAAAAAATTTTTCTACCACATGACCCGTAGGGAGCGCCGTAGTTTTTTTTCTACCACCTCGTCTGAAATGTTTTTTCTACCACTTATTTGCCCTAAATATGTATTTCTACCACATGACCCCTTGGGGGTTCTGTAAGTTCCTTTCTGAAGCGCCTTGCCCCTAACGTTCAAAAACCTTTCTTTGTTAATAAAATGTTATTTCTTACACGACTTTAACAAATCTTTCACTTTGATTTCACGGGTTTCCACTTGTATATGTTAAATTCTGCATTTGACATATTGTATTATCATATTATTTTGGTTATATCCTTACCTTCTTTCATTCAGTTGGCACTTTATTATCAGCTGGTTATGTAAACAGGACTGTTCATCACTCATTTGGTGTCCTAGCTCAGTCTCTTTCCTCACTCTTTATCCAGTTTGCCTGCAATGATTTTTGAAATCCAACAGATGTCGCTATTAAGCGACACACCAACACAGTGTTAATACAGGAAAATGTACCACACACTCACACATGACGTATCATCTACAGATCACTATTTATCAGTGAGGTTGACATTTTAACCATTAAAAATGAAAAATAAAACAGATCTGGATTGAAAAACTTTAAAGTTTATGGATATTTTGACTTACAAAAGTAACAATGTTTATTATCAGAGTACATAAAGTTGTTTGCTTTCATACACCGAAAAAACACACTGTTAATAATATACATATTTTTATTTCCTCGAAGCAGATCTTTAAATGTGACTTATTCAGCCATTTTCCAAATGCACCCCCCTTGTCTGAGCATTTGCTCCACTGGCCCCCAATTTCTAAATTTCTACTAAACAAGACTTGTACCTGATAACACAGCACTGCTGTCTATTCTTCAGAAAACAAAGTAAGAATGTGGCTGTAATCCTGTGTCGAACTTACAATATGTAACATTTGGGAATTGAGCTGGAGGCAGCATGAGACTTGGTCCACACCATTTTGCCCAGCCCTCTCTTTGCTTGGCTTTGCTATGTTCCGGTCGAGACCTTCAGACATTACTTGTGAAATTATATTAAGAATGCTACAAAACTTACAATTCAAGCAGAAATAATTTTTTTCTGTTTAATTAGAAGGATGAGGCTCTCCGAAAAAGCATTCAAAGGGGATATTTCTACACTGCTGCCAGGCTCTCCAGTGAGTTTGGGTCACAGAGCCCTTTGACAGCACTGGCAAAAAATAAGAACCAGATTTTCTTTTTTAATCTCCACACAGTTTGATTACTCTATGGATTAAGCTCATTCTTTCACTTAATACTTAAAATGAACTATCATAACTCTCAGTTATTAGCATTAATTTTATGACTTAAAATTAACTAATAACTGTCTTAGAACATAGTATTTTCAGAGTAAATTATTACTTATATAACAATTCTTTGTAGGAAACAAAATGATTAAAAGATTTATAAAATGTTTACCCATTAACTGTAAGACACTGATGAAACTGTATAATGCAAAGTGAAAAGCATGACTGCCGACATGAAATACAAGCTGCCAACAGTGTCTATAAGTGCCTACTTGCTTATGGCTACAGGATACTAAGACTAAATAGCATACCAGGATTATTGTAAATAACAGACTGAGAGTCTATAGCCATACTAGCAGTTTTGGGAGGCTGTACATAGGCACAATAGGTTTTCAAATCATGTCAGTATCTTAACATGCTTAAAATGACACAATGCAGATTAAAAGCAGGTATAAAGTTTTAAGATTTAAATGTTGACCTATTGTCAGTAGATGAAAAGTGCAGAGATCATCAAAGTTATTACAGTTATTATAGCGAACACCAATGTCTGTACAGTTTCATGGCAATTCATCCAACAGTTGTTGGGATGTTTCAGACTGGGTTTACGTAGTTGACTGCCCAACAGACAAAGCAGCTGACTGAGATAACCATTTCTAGAGTAGAATAGAAGATTGTCTCAGTGGCACCTTCACAGGGGCTCCTACAGCTGGAGGCACCTGAAATTATAAAAAAAAAAAAAACTACTATAGCACACTCACTCATATGACCTTGATGATGTGACCCAAACAGCAATTTATCACAGGTGGTGCTCAACAATGCTTCTGTGTTTGTTGTTTGGATACTGTTAATTCACACCAACATGACACTCCTGAACACAATTCATTTTCTGTTACACTATACTGACTACTAAAAGATAAAAGCTGTTATTCTAATCTTGATTTACTCAAATAATAGAACATGAAGTTAAGCTCTAACGCTTCTTGCACGTATTCTATGTTTCAAACGGAAAAGCCTTCTAGGGTTAATTTCTTCAAATGTGTAATGTGAGTTTCATTGACAGGAGCCTTAAAGTAATCGAGTGAATGTAAAAGGTGGAATTATTTAGCCAATGAAAACATAACACTGAAGACCCCTCACCTGCAGCTCAAAAGCCACCACACAGACTATAACAATTTGGCCAGACTGTGTTCTGTGTCTGTGATAGCAGCACAGAGATGAGCGGACAATGTGAAAGACAACAAAAATTACAGTTAAAAATATACAAAAACTAACTTTTGAAAAGTGCGCTGTTGTGATTTGTCAGCTGGCAGACAAATCCTGGAGGAGCGCAAAAGACAATAATCAATCAACCTAACAGCTAAAACAGGTCAAGGTACTGATTCATAGCTGGAAACCTCAACTCAACCTGGTATTGACGTAATATTTAAGCATCCATATCCATCCTCAACTGAGATGGTTCATCACCATAAACTGGTTCAACATGCAGTCACGAACAGGATGAGTATTTCTGGATCAAAGCACTACCACTCAGTGAACCTTCTGAAAGTAGATAAAGCTCAGTAAATGCAGTGAGAAAACATGATATTTGCATTATTCATGAACAACTTTGGAACATTGGAAATGTGGTGTTCTGTCTTGATCAAAGTGTAGTGTAATAACAATATAGAGCAACAATATATACCAACCTGAATCTTTCAGAATGGTAGGATCATGTCTAAGTTTCAGTCATTACTAACTCTGGGGTGGGCTTGTCCCTGTGATATGGACACTGTTTCAAAACCAGTCACTCTTGGGAAAACAATTTCAAAAGGTTAAAAAGTTAAGTTAGTCTATGAAGACTGTCAGTCATCCAGGTCATGCTTATCCCATAAAATGGTGTCCAGTGTAAAGTGCTCAATGCAGTGCAGACAGTGCTGTGGTTAACAATAGTGATGGCGAGATGAAGCTTCACAAAGTATTGAAGCTTTCCATCCAATTGGTTCACTCATGGGCCGAAGCTTCACGGTGCTTCATTTGCTCTACTACGCCATCAAGTGGACGATAAATGTACAACAGGCAGAGTGACCATAATGACACTGTGGCTTGAAGTGTGAAGCTTTGAACTGAATAAAGTAATGGGTGAATGATATTTGTGATGCCAATACATAAATTATGAACTCATTTATATGGTGTCTTTATGATAAGATGGCAGGGTGAAAAGGGAAAGTGGAAACAAATAGGGGAGACAGTTGTGATGTGAATGTGCCTGTGTCAGTTTGTCAGAAACCATTCGTGACTGCTGATGTTATTAGGGACGTTTTTAGTTAAATAAATATCTATTCCACAGTCCTGGGGTTTAGGTGTTTTGTGAGAAGAGGTCCATTGCTTTTCGCTGCTCCTTAGATTTCGAATCATACACCAAACCCGCGAACCGGTTTCTCAATCAGTCACGTGGTATGACCGGCTTGCGAGACTTCACATGTCACCACATACGTTATCGATACAAGCGTCAATACGCGCTTCACAAAAATCTTCCTGCAGTATTCGACACACGCTTCGAAGCCTCGACACAGAAGGGCACATCACTAGTTAACAACAGAAAGTCCCAAAAAATGGTATTCAGTGGCAAATGGACTTGTTGTTTTAGTTCCTTTAGACATTTTACCTTCCAGTTCTGAACTGATGAAGCCTTCTGGATGGAAGGTGAAACAGTTTCAAGAATTAAAACGTCCAGTTATCACTGAATTACATTTTTTGGCATAACCATGACCTGGATGACTGAGAACTTTCACAGACAACAAACAGAAAGGTTTATGGGAGCTGTCTGCATCTTACCTCTGTGGTAGTCTGAGAGACAGCTGAACCCAGGAGCTGTGCTGCATCCCTCTCTGACTGTGTAAGCAGCTGAACCTGCAGCATGGTAACAACAACACTAGATTGTAACCAGGAATGCAAAATACTAAAAAGTATTTGTGTATAATGGAATGCTTCTTATTTTTGTTATTATAACTTATGTAACAGGTGTGATTTTAGGTCTTTCAGAGACAATCTGTACTATTTAAAGCCAAAAAGCCAATAACAGGACCTTTATGCATGTAATAGCAGTAGTTTACCAGCAGTTGCAATTTGCAAACTGATTAGAAGCAGCCAGTAGTGGGCTCTAGGGGTGGGGGTTATATCGAAAATACCGATACGATGTATCTCGACTTGTTCCACGTGCGATATAGTAAATGACTATATCGTGACTATAGAGTATAGATTCTAATGTTAAATAGACAGCATGTACTTCATTTCAAGTTTCGCTTCTCTGCCCTCTCACTACAGACAGCTCACTCCCCCGCCCATCCAGAAAACCCCTAGCGCATGCGCCTTTTATACCGCTTTAAGCCGACAGCTCACCCCCCCGCCCATCCAGAAAACTTTCCTAGCAAATGCTAGTTTTGTACTAGAATAACAGCGGAGGAAGCGTGAAAGCCCAAGTGAAACCTTGAGAAACCTCTATCGCAGACCGGAATCTTCAGGTTTTTCAAAATAAAAGACTGGCAGAGTCTGCCGTCTGCGCTCCATTTGTAAACATGCTGTATCACTAATGGATTTTAAAAGAGATACCCCCTCACATTACTTTGCATCTCGAATATGGAGTTCTGCTGAGTTCTCTCAATAAATTAGAATATCATCAAAAACTTAATTCATGTCAGTAATTTAATTAAAAAAAAGCTAAACTCACATTTTACATAGATTTACACATAGACTGATATATTTCAAACATTTATTTCTTTTAAGTTTGATGATTATGGCTTACAGCAAATTCCATTGCTATGCGGATGACACCAAGCTATATTTATGCATGAAACCTAATGAAACACATCAATTAGTAAAACTTCAAGCATGTTTAAAAGACATAAAGGCCTTGATGTCCTGTAACTTTCTACTGCTTAATTCAGACAAGACTGAAGTTATTCTATTTAGTCCCCAAGGCCTGAGAGACAAGCTATCCGATCAGATTGCCACCTTAGGTGACATTGCATTGGCCTCGAACACTACT